>AYEL01082991.1:0-14574 GCA_000484575.1 Olivierus martensii | reverse complement strand
CTTAAAAATATGTTATTTATAAAATAAAATATGATAAATATATTTTTTTAACAAAATAACGTATTGATTATTAATTATTAATAATAACATTATTAAATAAATTATGACAATTACAAAAATTGCACAAAATTTTATAACTTTAACGATTTTATATAAGTAATAAAAATTAGAAATAATAACATTCTTAATTTATTTTGTGAAAAAAATTTTATCTTTTTTTAGTAAAATTTACACGTAAATTTTACTAAAAAATAAATTGTATGTAAATTATAATTGTTAATTTAAATTGTTAAAACAATCAATATACAGTATTTTTATGTTGAATACTGAAATATATTGATTATTAATCTAAAAATTTTAATTAAGCTACAATTAAAATTTTGATAAGAATACATTAATATTTATTATCCAATTTTTTATATTCAAATATCCAAAGACAAAAATTTAGATTGGTTTAAGTAGTAAATTTTATTCAAAAGTATTAAAGCATTAAAATGAATTAAATTGAAATTTAATTCATTTTAATGCTTACCGTATAATTCAAAAATGAATTTTATGAATAAATTGTAAATCAGTTTTAATATACAATACTTTTCACCAACGAAAATTGTTTTTAATAATATCAAATTAATGTTTAAATGTTAATGATGTTTATTGTCGAATCAAATCAGGGTTTTATACTAGAGTATTTTTAGTTTTCTATTTTGATCTATCTTGCAGAATTGCAGAAGCACTTTGATATCTGGCATCTTATTAGTATCAGACTATTATAAGAAATCAATATTTGGTAAAACATATATTGATAAATTTCTGTTTAAGTCTGTAAAGCATAATATTAGAAATAAAAAGTTTCTGAATTCTTCAAAAACTATAAACTGATAGTTACTTATAATATAACCTTAATAATTTTTTATATAATTTTATATGGTAAAAAGCTAGTTTTAGCAACTGTTACAATATTTTAATCGAAATGATAATTTATTTGCAAATATTAGTAATGATAAGAATAATTACTGTTTATATTTCCGTAACATTAGAAATCCAAATCAAATTAATGGCTTTGATCCAGATGCCTTTGTTCTAACAATCTAGTCTGGAGCTATTTTAGTTTTAGTTGTATGTTGTTTTCTTTTAACCATACAATTTTATGAAAACATTCGATTATAGGAATATATATTATATATTCCTGTTTTTATAGAATATGTATGCATTTCATGCTCACGCAAATGCTTTGACCATGTTCTTTTATTTAATGCAACGAAATGAATTTTATTTCAATAATGTGTTAATTTAACCGGATTTAATACCAGATTAAATTTTTCGATATTATTTTTCACTAAGAATAAATTAACATTCTCTGTTTATGAAAATTTTGTAGTTAATTAATAATCCTTATTAGAAATTCAAGTTAATTTTTAAAAGAATGTAATAATAAACTAATATTCACATTTTCTAAATTAAGAAATATATTAAAGATGCAGTTTTATTTATTAATTTAGTATATTGTTATGAAAATTTTTTATTTATAATAATTTACAATACTTTAAAATACAAATATTTTAAAGTACAGTATTTTATAAAACTTTTAATATTACTTTATATTTTATGGAAGAGATTTTATAAATACTCTACAGTATATATAAGCTTATAATTTGACATTTTTATAAAAATTATATATAGTTTGGAAAATATAATTTTATTTCGGCATATAATCGCTCGAAATCACTCATTCATAATATTTTAAAACATGTTATTACTGAAATGTTGGCTTCCTTACATTTCAGACTTGTCATGATAAAAAGAATGCTTTACAGTTAATGTTGATTATAATAACGTTAGCACAATACAAATAAACAATATTTATTTCTCATTCTCAATAGTCCGGACTGTTCTCTAATCATTTTCTCATTTATTTTTTATTCTAATTTTAACTGTTTTGAATAAATTCAAAAGATATTCGTTTTACAGTAATTATTTATCTATATATTGCATTTTCGAAATATTCAAACAATTATTGTATTATAAAGTTTGTTATACTATATTCGGTGATATAAATTACATTTTTTAAAAGCCTTTAATAAAACTCAGTTTTGTATTATAATTAGTTCTTATAAAATATCATTAATAATTTATTTTTCTTCACTTTTTCTTTTTATTAACTGGTTAATATCACTGCCGTTAAATAACATTGACCTATCTACCCGTAAATGTTTGTCTGAGATAGTTTAATGTTGGCATTTTCCCAAACGTGTGGGTTCTTGCTTGTCTCGATCTAAATCGGCCTGAATAATAATTTATCATCATAATGAAAATAATACTTTAAATTAATGCTCAATAAAACATAATATTGGAAATTTTAATATGCTATTTTTATAAAAAATTAAGTTTTAATTTATTTTAAAAAGAATTTCAACAAACAAAGTTAAAACTTTCCTTGAGTCTTTTATCTAATTTACTCGATTCGAATTCTATTGTACTAGTCCATTCCAGAGAGTAGATCTTAGCATCAGCACTTAAAATAACCAAGCTGTGAGTCGTTAGTGTATTGGATCGAATAACTACATCCAAGTAAGGAAACGATGGTCCGGGCCAAATATGCTGAGGCTCTAGACGATAAACTTCACTTGTCTGACATAGGAAAATAATCGTAGATAAATTTTGATTGAATTTTCAGAGATTAAATGATTTTCTGAAATTCAATTTCAATATGTGGAGAGTTCAATATCCACGTGGTTTTTTTCCCACGTCCACTTCTGCACTGCGTCAAGGTCATTCAACACCTACTCTGCCATTCTGTGCGCATCACTTCCTATTGTACGGACGTAGTCGATTATTTATTTTCGGTTCATTGTAATGCGGAATGAATGAAAATGATATTATAATTACATTCTTTCCTGTAATATCGGTTTAAAAATGAATAAGAAATAATTATTATTGTTTTAAATATGTTCGATTTTTCTCTATTTTCTAGAATTTACATATAAATTTAAAAGAATTTAAATAACTTTAATAAAAAAATAATTAAAATTCATCAAACAGTTGGCATTCGAAATATATTAAATAATACGTTTATGAATTTCAAATGAATTAATTTTCGAACTTCGACTAAATATAAATATCGTATATTTTTTCTTTTAGAAAAATATTTTTTTCGGTAATATATATTTCGTTGTAGCATGCTTAGTTTTTAATTTCTTAATATTAATAATCTTACAATTTAGGTTTATATAATAACTTACCTAAATGTAATAACTTTTATTTTAGAATCCAAACTGTTATTTCTTCCTTTTTCTTAAAACTATTATGTACTAAAATGCATTAATAGTTATCATTGAATTATTTTTGATGATTATTTTTTTAAATTTTCTTATTCTTTGCGTAAGTTTATCTGCTTTATCTAATATATTTTAGACTTTACTTCTATGTTATATCAGTTAGTAGGCCTCTTAATTTTAATTTAAAAGTTCTGTTTTCAAGAATAATTTGAAAAATAATAAACTACAAATACTTTTTGGATTGCACTGAAATACTATCGATTCTGCTATAATGTACCATCTTACTTTCGCACGGTTTATGTTCTACACGCATATAGTCTATCCAATATAACTTGAACTTTTATGTAAAACCAAATAAATAGATTTTAGTGGTGACTTTCGCACGGTTTATGTTCTACACGCATATAGTCTATCCAATATAACTTGAACTTTTGTGTAAAACCAAATAAATAGATTTTAGTGGTGTCACTTATGTAGTTGTCACTTGTTTTAGTCAGTTGCTAAGGTTTTATGGGTAATTATCCTTATCAGTTCAATATATTTTCAAGTAGACTAGTTGTTGTTTATTTGACACCAATTTATTAATTAATTACAATATAGCAATAGTCTTCATGCAATCCTTAAGTATTTTTTATAAAATCTGTTCATTTGGTTTTATCTAAAACTCAAGTAATGTTGGATGGTCTACATATATTTGATTCTTATTATCATTACGAAAACTTGAAGTTACATGCATGTGAACTAAATTCTCATGCTATTTCAGTTGTATAATTATCCTTGAGTGGCTATTATGCTTACATATTTTGTATGTAAAAATTTATATACAATTATCATACTGAATTAGGAATTTAATTTCTTACAGTTGAATTATAAAATTGATGCAAAACATTAATATTGTATTATAAACAAGGTGCTACGATTTTTAAATGTAAGAATACTTTAGGTCGGCGATTTTCAATGCCTTTCTAAAATAACTCCGAAATTTTCAACGTGTGGGAATTTGCATTATTTAAAAAACTGTCGCAATACAAGCTTTCTCCATTTCTCCGATTAATAAATTATTATTCCAAATCGAAATTAAATTGTTCATACGTATTTATTTCAATATATTTTTATTTAATAATCTTTGAGTTTAAATATATATTATTTATTAATCATAACGTAATATGCATTTATAAAATACGATGTAAATGAGAAAAGTATTGATTATTTATAGGTTTTATGTAAGCTATCCTAAGCTGTTAAATGGAAATATATGTCATTGCGCACATTTCTATTATTCATTGTTTTATGTGCATATTATAGCACAGGATCGCCCGAGTGTTCCTTTTATATGATAAGAACGCATACTTTTGTGCCATTGCATTTTAAAATAAAGTTTTAAAGAAATCTATATATAAATTCTTAAAGAATAAAATAAATTGATTCGCGTGTTCCTAATGCAAATATTTGCTATATTAATATTTTTATTCCAAATATTGAATTACATTTTAGATCGTCTAACTTGTAAAACGAAACTTTTTAAATCAGTTCAATTAAGGTGGAGTGGGGTAAGTGCAGAGTGGTTTTTACAAAATTGGACTTTACACGCAGTATTTTAACCTATCGTATAAATATTTAACAGGGTCGGTAACAATCGCATTGCGCAGCTATTACCGTATAATTCAACCTTGTAAATTTTAATTTTTCTACAAAATTGTACAAAATAGCAGCTACCCTGCATTTACCCCGAAACGAGGAAAGAGCGTATGTGCAAGTTAAAAACGCTCTGAAGTTTAGTTACAGAAGCTAATTGGCAAGAGCAGAATTAGAAACAAATTTGCTATAAAATGCTTTTCACTGCATTAAGATAGATTGTTTCGTTTTAGAATTATCCTTTGTTAAAGAAACAAGGAATTGATCTCCGAGGTGGTATAGTGGAAATAAAACAAAAATATAAAGTGACATAAGCACACAAATTGCTTAATAACAATTTGTAAGTACACAAATTGCTTAATAACAAATATAAAATCACTTTATATTTTTGTTTTATTTCGCTATACCTCATCTCACATTATTTCCTTTATATCACTTTTTATTTTTTTCAAAGTAACAAAGTACACATTTTATTATTTAATATGACAAAATATTTTTTATCAAATAAAAAAATGATTTAATATGAAAAAATTTTAATTGATATCTTTGCATTTATCAATCATCATCTCGACAACTTTTACATTCCGTTCATTTCTTTCGAATAATCGCCCCTGTTGGCTTTTCTGACGTAGCTGCGAACCATGTTATACGCTAGAAAAAGAAGTTATTAAACAAATGGTTTTTCTCAAAAAAATTTAAAATATCAATAAATATTGTTTATTCATTGTAAACTTTAATCAATATTCTACATACTTACCAAAAATAGTTCCTAATATGAAGTTATCCTAAGAATTATTGCACTTTTATGGTACTGTCAAAGTTGTGTATCCTGTTCGGACGCGACGCTTTTGTAAAGGTCGATGTAAATACTGGAATCACATCATTTATCGTGCGATATTTACGTCGATAGGCTGATATTAACTTGTAGTAGATTACTACAATATCAAATAACTAAATATCGCTTATCTTATAATAAAAAAAGCCCGTTAATGCACTTTCTCCAACTACGCTCTTACCCTACTCCATCTTATAATTGTTTTTCTTATCCAATTAGTAAATTTCTAATCATCCTACAAATAAACTAATTTAATTAATTTATTATTGATGTTAAATGTACAGTAAATTCAATATTGTAATAAAACTTTCACTAACCTAATAGAATATCTATGCTGGAAACACAATAGTCAGTATCGTTTTTATTATGGATGTATAAAATGATGATAAGATATACTAATGCTATTTTTACTTAATAATGATCTATTAAGTCCTTATTTCTCATCCTAATAATAATTTGATTATATAGTCTTAGGAGTAATTAACCTAATTTCCGAAGAAAAGTGAGGCTTATGAGATATCCATGTTGACTATGTTTCTCACAATAATTTTTGATCTAATTAGTATATTTTCATGAATTTAGTAATGATGTTTCGCCATAAAAGATTAATCTTACGCCACATCATTTAACCTTCTGGCTTCAATCATTTAAATATGGCGGATGTTCAAACTTCTGAAATACTTCGTAATATCTTCTGAACTAATATTTATTAGAATTTTATGAAATTTAACAAATTGGCCAAATAACAAAACCGCTTTCGCTAAATTTAAAATATGTCAAATCGTAATCACTGTTCTGTTACGATAGTTCTGATAAATAGAAATTAGATAACTAAAATATTAGTGTAGATAATTAATAATGAAAGTGCAGTATTCAAGTTTTTGAAATCTATATACAGTGGTACCTTGGTTAACGACGGCCTCGGATAACGACGGCTTTGGTTAACGACGAGTGGTCGAAAGACAAATATCTCGGTTAACGACGCATGCTTTGATTAACGACTCCTGATTATGTGAACTTCCGAAAAATACAGCTCTAAAACAGCTCTCCATCGCATCACGTGATTAATTAGCTCACTTGTCAGTCAATCGTTATTTTTTTTTAACAATCAGTTCAAATCCGACAATATCATTATTAAAATTAATAAAATTATAACCATATAAAAATATATTTAACTAAATGATAATTAACATATAATAATGAAAACAAATTATTTAATTAATTAAAAATAGACGTGCAACAGTTCACTAGTTTTTAGTTTCTTAAAGATGATTTCTAGACGATTATTATTTTAAATTCTGCGAACAAAGTCTAATTCAATTGTTTATTTGTGTTATATATTACTTGACGCTTGCGAGCGGTGTGACGTCGCAGTTTCGGATTCCATTAGAAAAAAATAACGTTTGTCCGAGATCTTATAGTTCATATAGACAATAAATCGGTGCGTGTCACTTTTCATTCGCCATCAAAAGGCAAAATCAAATCTTATCTATATAATAATCATTGAATCTATAAGCTGCTAATCAGTGTTTACGGGTTCGTTTGTCAAAAAACTCCGAAGTGAGCCCAATTGTCCTTCTGGTGAAGATTGATAATTAAAAACTGTTTTCATGAACAATTCATTTTATTAATGTTAATTTTTTTTGTAGCAAATATAATAAATAAATGATATTTTCCATATTTTTAGGACATTTTAAATGAGTTTTATCTGCATTTTTAATATTTACTATGGTTGTGGGAAGGAGCCGGAACGAATTAATCAATTTTCAATTAAATCCTATGGGGAATCGCGCTTTGGATAACGACGGTTTTGATTAACGATGGTAATGCTGGAACGGATTACCGTCGTTAACCAAGGTACCACTGTATAGAAAATTAGAATGTAAATAGAAAAGCAAAAATAATTTGAAACCGAATTTGGAGCACTGTTATCTAAAATAAATATAATATAGAAAGATATTTAAAAAATGAACATAAAACATAAAATCAGCTACAAAGTAAAATAATAATAAATAAGTGATTTAGTCTTATTTTTAAATCAGGACTAGAAATATTAACGAGAGAATGAAAAAATATTTAATTACAGTATATAAAATACAGTAAAGTACAATATAACCTGATTAAAATAATAATCAACATAAAACAATGTGATTTATACATTTGAAGATATTTTAAGACCCTATATTTTAGCTGATTCATGTTCATTTAAATAGTGTTAATAAGTTTTTAAGAAATTTAAATAAAATGTATCTTGGAAAATGGCAATAAAAAGGAGTTTGATATAATTAATAAAAAAGAAAAATATAACTGAAAGTTTTAATATTTGATAATTTCAAATACAATACAATAGTTATAACTTTTTTTATTTAATATTTAAGTTAATTGTATTCAGATTATTTTTTTAGTATATTAATAATGTGTCTTGATATTTGTTTATATTACGAAGAAAATATTATACTATCCAAGTTTTCACAGCTGGACATATAAAGTGATAATATTGAACAATATATACATTGCTTGAAATAAATTGAAGCACAAAACGTACGAGATTAAAAACAATTTATTTGGACACAAAATTGTTTTTAATCTCCTATGTTTTGTGCTTCAATTTATTTCAAGTATAGTAATAGTAGAATGAATGATTATATAAATATATACATTGTTTTAAATCTTTACGAAATGTACCATCATTTTTATTTGCAACTTTTTTCGAGTATTTGCTTATATTATAAAAACTGAATTTTTAAATCATATCTAAGCAAATAAGAAAACTATTTGAAATAGAATAAAATCATATATAATAGTATTCATGCCTTATTATTTAAGAAATAAAACCGTAGAATTTTGATATAGTACATCTCTAATACATAAGTTTGCGAGTTTTATAATTTATGGAATTTACAGAACTGGAGAGGAGAAAAAAGTAGAGATGGCAAATTTTAGGAAATTTTATCATATGTTTTAAATAATCACTTATTCCCTAATTTTTGCGATATTAAACCAATTTTTGTTTTCATTAATTATATTAAAGATATTCAGCATAACTTTGAAGCAAAACTAGAGAATTAAAATTTTTGAAGTGTGATGATTGATAAATAAAATGAGATATCATCATCGGTAGTGACGTATTGATATTTTTTAGTTTTCTGTCATAGTTATTATTATTTCTGAGGCAATGGAATTAGATATATTGTTCTCAATAAAATTTTATAACTTTTTCACTATTCAGTACTTTTAATCCTGAAATTAAATAAGTATTAATTTTAAACTAGGTTTTAATATTATTAACACATTATTTAATCTTCTAAATGAAAATGCGTAAAGTCTGTTAAAACTGGTTATTAACATAAATTATGTGATTTATAGTAATATACAGTATTTAAAAATCCAATGTTTGAATTTAACAAAATTTTGAATTATTTCGTATTTAAACTTTTATTTTATTTATTTTTTTAAGTTATCCGTTAGAGTTATAAATATCATTACTCTCATTCTTATTAAATAAATATTATATTAATCTATTCTATAATATATATATTATACTAAATATAATTTACTGTATGGTTCAGTGTGTTCATTTACATTTATGTTAATATTTTATATTCCTTATTTATAAATGCATTATATTCAATTTATCCAATTTTAATATTTTTATTTTTTTCTTTTATCTGTAAATGAAGAAAAAATTTTATCCTTAAGCTTATAAGCTAGTCAGATAGCAAATTAGAGAAATCTAGTTGAACAAATAGGAGAAGATGCCGCAAAACCGGATACCTTAACTTTGAATTCACATATTTTTTTAATTTTACCAAAAAGTTTTCAGAATTATGTTATTAGGCTTCAATAGCCTAATAAAATAAAAATTAAAATATAAAAAAATTAAATTAAATATAGATTAAATTTTATGTATTTTTATGTCAAAAGTATGTTTGTTTCTTAGTAGTGATAGTAGAAGTTTTTTTTTTTTTTTTTTAAGTGCAAATACCCGGTTTTGCCCCATGGATGAGGTAAAACCGGACACCCGTTTGATTACATTTAACAGTCGCATTTTCAAAATTTTAATTTACAAAAATTAAAAAACACTGTTTGTCTTATTTTAGCAACAAAAGTCACATATAAATGTGTTATCCTCTTCCTCTGTATTTGAACAAGCCTCGTAGGCCCAACCTTGACACGTGCAACATTGGATCTATCTTTCCTTTGATTTGGATTGTGCATATAGTTCGTTACAAAATTTGCAGGCTTCAATGTTTTCTTCCTCCTCTGAAGACGATTCTGTATTTTTAATGTTTTTTTTCCACTTTTGTTATCTTCTTTACTTCCTTTTCCCTTTTCATTTGCTTTTATGCTTTCCCTTTTGTGCCACTGATTTTTGTGGTTTTAAAAAGTTTTCATTTAGAAGTTTTTATATCTTTTTTCCGGGTATACCGGATAGTGAGATATGGATACTATCCGTTTTTCCCCTTACCTCGGTACCCAGTTTTGCCCCATCACGACATGTTTTAATAAAAGTGACATATCTACATTCAATGATGCAGTAAAATATTGATTAATGTGTTAAAATATTTCTTAAAAGTTAATTAATACGGAGATATATTTATTGATAATGATTCTTCGTGTATATGGCACTACAGAGTGGTATATGTTAATCACAAAATTGAAATATTTCAGCACCAAAGCTTTAAAACATTTTAGCAAAGCAACTAGCGGGCACAGTCGTCTCCAATTCAATTCTTATTGACATAATCATAGTTTAGAGGTAATTTGTGAGTTTGCTGCTAAATTGCAGCGGTCATCATGGAGATACAAGGGTACCCGGTTTGATCCGCCTTCCCCTACTATAGGACTAAATGAATTTATTTTCCTTCATTTCAATTTTTAATTTCGTGGAAGATAATTTCATCTTTGCCATTTTTGTATTTGACTTTTCTATAAGAAATATTTCACAAAGCCAGTATAAATTTTTTCTCTTCACGAAAGAAAATATTGCTCAAATTAATATTGATAGAAATTATCTAGCAAACATTTAAATTTGTATTACTTTTAGAAATAATTAACATATTTTTGTAAATCTCCATCTATAGCAGTAGTTTTATAATATATATTTTATTTAAAAATAATGATACACAGTAATAATAAATGAACAGCAATAATAAAAAAAACAATTATAAATTAATATGGTTAATTCTTCGTCTTTTATTAAATTTAAATGTTAAAATGATGGAAATCATAAAACCGAATGAAACTTTTTGAAAGACAGCCACCAATCAAGAACTTCTCTCTACACTTTTATGTTATTTTTATCCGAGATTCGATTCTTAAAGTACGACTATCCAATCATTGTATATACTATACTATATATATAGACAAACTTTTGATAATTAAATAAAACAGTATTAAATTAAAATAATTTCTTGATTGAATTAGTAAATTCAATCAATAAATTATTTAGATTGATAATTATTTCGCATTATCTTTTTAAATTGTTATCTTCCTTTCTATGTCAAGTTTTATTACTGTCATTAGTAAAGTCTCAGTATAAAATACAGTACAGTATTTAATACTATACCTATTGTGTTCATATGTCAAAGAACGCTAAACAGATCGTATTGTAAAATTAAGTAATTTGTATTGAATTATATTGAATCAAAACGAAAATTCATTTCCATTAGTTGGAAATCTTAGACTATAGTTCAAATTGATATTAATGAGCTGTGAAATTGTTCGATTTACATTCATTGAAGAGACGAGTTTGTTAATATTATTATACAGTTCAGAACGACTGAACAAATATGGTATGTGAAAAGTAATTTGGATTTGAATTCCTGAAGATTGATAAGGAAATCTAAATTCATATATATATCAAAAGATTCTTTTTCGAATTTTCAATCTTAAATTAATATAAACTAATTTAAATCAGCAAAATAAGAATTCTCATCCAATACTTGTTTTGTAGTTTATATTTTTCTATAATGCTTTGTATCTAGAAATTTTAAGAATCTTTTAATTTTTCTGAAAAAATTTACTTTATTATAGATAGCCAGATGGCTATTCAAATATTTGATCAAGTCATCTGTTAAAAAATCATCTTCTTGTGAGTTTTAGCATATTATATATAATTTTTTAAACCCATTATTCGTCAATTTTTATTTTTATACAATACACATATAGTAGATTCCTGATTAATTGACCCTTTGGGACAGGATAAACGAATGGCTAGTTAATCCAAAAATACATACAAAATACTATTTATAGATTGTAAATTAAATAAATAAATTTATATGTTGTATAAAATGTTTATTAAACATTTATTTAGATAAAAGAAATTAGTAATCTTCATTTGTTCTTTCTGATATAAGTTCATTTTTTGAAGTAAAATCACACCATTTTTTCATAAGAATTTTATCAATGGCGGATAAATTATCGTGCTGTTCAATATATCTTATCGTAGTTTCAAGCACTTTCTTTCCTTCCTAATGATTTAATCATTTTTCATTTTTATCTCCGCTTATAGCTTAATGAAATATGGTTGGTTAAAACGGAGGCCGATTTTTCGTCCGATATATTTAATTGATATAAATATCATTTTGTCGAAGAAAATAATTGATGAAATTTTAATAAGGATGATGATAAAAGGTTTTCAACAAATCGGAATCGACACTGGATAAAAAAAAATTTACTGTATTTGTTTTATGATTTTATAAACATTTCTAAAAATTTCTCTATTCATATATAGAACATAGAAGTGTATTTATACTGGAAGTAGAAAATAATGGCGCACAAACAGTTTGAGTATGGGACAGTTTTAAAATTGAAAGATGGAAATCCAAGAAAGTAATCTGTGACATCTTAGCTTGATTCTTAACATACAACAAAATATACTATTATGAAACATCTAAGAAATATACCATATAAAAAACTTTCTGATTAAATAAATCGGGCTGTTTTACAAGAAACCAAGAGTATTTCTACAGTGTAATTATGATTATAAGAGTAAATGGAGGTGAACCCAATAAATCAATACATGAATTTTACGATTTCATTGCATTTTACATAGCATTACGATTTTGCATTTTACAAATTATATATTATAACATATATTTAAATATATGTTATAATATATAATTTATATGCATATATTTCACAAATACATACTTAAAACAACTTATTCTAACTGCATACATATACTATATTATCTATGGATTTTTATTTATTTTCGAAAGTTTCGATTTTTCTAATTTCTGAACGAACATCTCACAGCTATTATATCATTATATATATAAAATCGTATGCATGTATTATGAATCAAGCAAATAAAGAAAAATAAAATCAAAATAAAACATTGACTGATAATCCGCTCCATATAATCGAGAGTACGCAATATTTAACCATATATATTTATAGTTCTGTATTATTTATCCAAATATGTGTATAGTTGGGTAGACTATAAATCTTTTTAGTTTTCATAGAATAAGATCAGTAAATTCAATGCAAGTTTTTCCTAATTACTTGTCTCCTTTTCTGATATTGATTAATATTATCAATATAACATATGAGATAAATATCATTTTGTCGAATAAAATAATTGATGAAATTTTAATAAGAATAATAAAAAAAGGTTTTCAACATTGTTGATAATAAAAGTCAAGGATTTTTCAAAACTTACTCATATTTAGACACTAAATTCACAATGGAAAAATGAAAAAATATAAAACTGTGAGAAATAATAGAACAGAAGTTCGAAGAGCAAGTCGTTACAGTTAAAAATAGATTGTTAGAAATTGAATCTATTACTTTGATTGTTTCTTATTTTATGCCGCTTTTCGCTGGAACTAATTAAGCGGTTGAGTAATTGCAAAGTCCTATACAATCCGTCCATATCAGGTTTAATCAACTATCGGATAAAGAATAGGTTCAACAAGTCGGACCGGACATTTTCTGAAAAAATATGGAGGTATGGAAACTGGAATAGAACGCACGGTTATATCTATAGTTGTTCATTATGCTTTTAGAGATATCAACCTGGCTATGTCAGGGCACGCCTTATCCATTAGATACATTGCCTAGCGCTTACGAAAACAGGATTAACAGAAAGATTTACAAGAATTGGAAGGAAAACAAAATTTCAAAATAAAGATATTTTTATTTTCATCCACAAAAATTATAAACAGAAAATTTTAAAAATAGAAATAGGTTTATTAAATAACAATTCTTGAAAACAAACTATCACGAATCACACTTGTTATGTGAAAATAACATTCATCATTAGGATTGTGTTTTTCCGAACTTTTTGCTTTCTCGAGATTCGGGAAATCCCTAATTAGTAATTTATTTATTTCTCGAGATTCGAGATTCCCTTTCGAAAATTCTCGAAAATCTCGAGATTTTAATAAAAATGTTTAGTTAAAAAAATACCTGTTTTTAATAAGGATAAAAACAAAATGAGGCAGAAAATAATCGTGCAAAATGAAAACAAATAATATTGTTTTATATTTGTTTTTTATTTAATATTTTAATTATATTGAAAAAATATCACATTTAAATGATATTGGAAAAATAATCGCATTTGTTTTACAATTACTGAGTTTTTATTAAACTAACTTTTTAATACACACAGTCTATTCATTTATCTGTTAAACGAGGTTCTAGTTTGGATACAAAAATTTCAGAAATGGAATTTTTGTGCCCAAACTTATGTAGACATATATGAGCCGCTCACTTGCCAAATCGATTAACTCCATAAAACAAAAAGTGGAGAAAAATGATAAAATAATATAAACAGTTTTTTAAAATTCCCTTTAAAATATAAATTCAAATAAACATTGTGGT
>AYEL01082989.1:0-33137 GCA_000484575.1 Olivierus martensii | reverse complement strand
TATAAAAATATAGTATTTCTTCCCGAGAAATTTGTTCAGAAGTATAAAATCCATCCCCTTTACACAGTTACAGCTATATTTTATGATGATATTGGTTCAGAAAATACCTATTCCACCAATAGTAGTTAGCTCTATGTTAGTAGGCGGGCCACGCCCATTTAAAATGTCGGAATATTGTTTACATTAGTTTGTTTCTATTTTCTTAGTTTTTTTAATAAATATCCATAAATTTGAATCAATAATACTAAATTTAGGAATAATATATCCATGTTAAATTTTAAATATTATTTATAGATAAGCAAATATCCATTTAACGGCAGGGGCGCAGACTTTTTCAGTGATATGATGTCTATAGATCGCTGAAAAAGAACTTTTCGATGAAATTTATAAAAAAGTTCCACATCCTTGATGTCTATATACGGCAGGGGCGCAGATTTTTTCAGCATGATATGATGTCTATAGATCACTGAAAAAGTACTTTTCGATGGAAAAACGACTACTAAAAACTATTTTCGAATAAAATAAATCATTTTATAAGAATTTAGACTGAAATTATGTTGATTAAAACACTTCCAATACATCAAATAAAAAGGAAAAAATAAATAAACAAAAAACAAGCAAAAAATTTTTGTCAGTCGATATTTGAAAGTAATAATAAGAATATAAAATATGCATAAATCAAATTTCAAAAATCATTTGTAGATAAGCGAAAATTAATTTATTAAAAACGTTCCACAATCTTGACGTCTTATCACGGCAATGGCCAGTAGTTGCGACCCAATTGTTGTTTGAGCATGACGTCTATTCACGTCAATGGCACTGAAACGGTTAAACGAGTGATCTGTGGTGACGTCAGCTTCATTGCGGCTCCAATCACATTACGGCAATTTATCATATGATTCAAAATCGAAACTTTAGTTCTCTGCTATGACAATGTCGGCGCTGTAGGCTTTCTGTCACGTGATTTTTTCGGAGTTGACCATCTGTGTATATCTAATCTGTGAACAAAACCTGTCAGATATATTTATATTTACAAACGCCATTGCTTATATTGGCTTCAGATTCTCATCGTGACATTTTATTACCAAAGAACTCATATCGCATTTCAAGAGCTTTTCTGTTGAACTCTGAAAACGCCCTATGTATTCGTTGTAGATGAATTTTTAATCATTTATACACCTAGCCAAAGACATTTATATACAGAGTTTCATAATTCTCGCTCTATCTTTTAGGAGTGCGTCATTTTTTTATGCAAGAGATTATATATTTATATATTAAAATGTTTTATTTGGTAGATTTACAATTGAGATTCAAGAACGTATAGAAATTTATTTTAAATATTTAAAATATATATTTGTGTCTTAATAAATTTTGATTTAAAAAAATTTATTAAATTTCTTCATCTGTGTATTATATTTATCTAACGTCATAGAAAAAAATAATTTTTGCTGACTGGATGGACTATTATCAGTAATTATTTTTAATATTTTTAAATTACATTTCTATCTTAACCGGATAACAAAGGGCCTATTTTTTATTATGGTATAAAGAACCGGATGCAACTGCGTATAGAAATTTATTTTAAATATTTAAAATATATATTTGTCTTGATAAATTTTGATTTAAAAAAATTAATTAAATTTCTTCATCTGTGTATTATATTTATCTACTGTTGTCATAGAAAAAAAAATAAAAAAAATAAAAATAAATGACTGGATGGACTGTTATCAGTGTTACGTAATAATGATGTATAACATAATTAATGCATTAACAGTAGTGATACACGATAATTAAGTATAGGTTAAGATAATCAGAATAAAGAATGTTTATAAACTGCAAAATGGTAGACTATGCTGGTAGAAGACGTGTCGCAACGCATGCCGCGCTGCCGCATGCGTTGCGACAGATCCTATACGGCAGCCTATATAGCATGTTTTTTAATAAATATGCATCGATAACGTGAGTCTTTAAACCAAAGATTCATGCTAATCGATGTCTACATCGTTTTCTGGGGCACATGTTTATATACATTAAAAAAAAACCTGCTCTATAGGCAATCTACCATTTAGCCTCATAACGTCTACCACCAATAGGCAATCTACCATTTAGCCTCATAATCGCTGTAAGTATAGGTTAAGATAATCAGAATAAAGAATGTTTATAAACTGCAAAATGGTAGACTATCTGCTGGTAGAAGACGTGTCGCGACGCATTCCGCGTTGCCGCATGCGTTGCGACAGATCTTATACGGCAGCCTATATAGCATGTCTTTTTTAATAAATATGCATCGAATAACGTGAGTCTTTAAACCAAAGATTCATGCTAATCGATGTCTACATCGTTTTCTGGGGCGCATGTTTATATACATAAAAAAAAACCTGCTCTATAGGCGACGCCGCGTGAATACGCGACGCGAAACGTCTACCACCAATAGGCAATCTACCATTTAGCCTCATAATCGCTGTGATCAAGGCCAGATTTATCTACAGGTCGACTAGGCCGCGACCTACGGCCTGCGATTCTAGGGGCCCCAAAACTATCAATCAGTTTTCAACTTTTATAAACTTTTAATAAGAAAAAAAAAGGGTTTTTATTTAAGTGCTAGATAGAAAGTAAAATTATATATATAACTTATAATATTAATCCTTATAAGTTATAAGGAGCCTTTAAAATTAGAATTAGTTGATTTGAATTTTTAGGGGCCCCAAAGCCTTGCTCGTTCTAGGGCCTCCAAAAATGCAAATCTGGCTCTGGATGTGATCATGCATTTTCTTGAATTTAAAAAAATAATGGTACAATTGCATACATTGCAAAACCCAGAAAAAATAGTACCGATCAATAGCGGGTCGAGACATGCAAAATATCCCTAGTGAACTAGGGTTCAAAGGTCAAACGTTAACGAGATATAGAGGCTAAAAGTTTCACTGACGGCATAGGTAGGCAGAGCACGGGAAGGGACGCGTCGCGCCGCCCATCCTAGCAAAGCGAAGCAGAGCGTCAAATCATATGCTGCCAGTGAAACTTTACCTCTATATCTCGTTAACCTTTGAATCTTAGCTCACTAGGGATATTTTTTTTTCATGTCTCGACTTCCCCTATCGATCGGTATCATTTTTTCCGAATTTTGCAATATATGCAATTGTACCAAAATAATGTAACAATGACTAATGTAATGCATATGATATAGTCTAATAATTAAAATATGCTTTCTTAATTAATGTTTAATCAATTAATTCGTTCCATTAATCGATTAATCGTGTTCAAATATATTTATTTATTAATATAATTAACATCCAGATCTAGTTTGATTAAATGAAATGATATAAAATTTTTGTTGATGATGATGATGTTCAAGATACAGAAGATTGTTAAACAGATAATTTCGTTGCTTGTGTACAGCTGTAGACAACGTTGATAGAAAAATATATATATAGAGATAATGCATATTCTTTATTAAAATAATCATTCTAAAAAACAGAATCGTTAATTTAATAGAATATTCCTCGCAACAGAAATCACTACTTGCATGACCATTCTTTTCCTCCATCAGATGCTGTGACAAATGTTTTGCTGTCAAAATGATCTGCCCTGTGACAACAAATGATATCAAAGTCAAAACAATAAATATATCTGAACAGAGTCCGAATATTAATTCTTGTATCTTCTAAAATTTCAAAATATGTAACGATTCCGAAACAACCTTTCCTGTTGCTTAACCTTGACGTATGCCAAAATATCACATACAGTAATTATAAAACATAAATATAAATATTATTTTGCAAATTTTTCTTCCATAAAATCAATTTGTTATTAATTTCTAACTGTTCAGAGTTTGATCAGATAATCAGAAATTTTGATAAATGGCTTATAAATACAGTAGCTATATAAAAAACATAAAGTTCCTAAAATGTTTGAGATACAGTATATAATATATTTTTAACAACATTTTATTTGCTTTATGACTTTCTTTGCTATTTATCTGTTTGCTCACTCAGAAAAAATCTAAAAAACAAGACATATAAAGTTCAAAATATTCAAATTTTAAGTAATTACACATCATTGTAGTCTGTTAATTTTAAAATTATTTATGTGGCAATGACATATGACATAGCAACAATTTAAAAATAAAAAAAATTCTGTCTCTTTGAAAGTATTTTTTAGTGCATTATAGATTGCTTCTTTTATTATTTTATGTATATAATGTCCATAGAATTACTTAAAATGATACTTCAGATCATTAAAAAATTTTTTTCCAATATTGGGTGCATGCATGATGTTATTAAAATTATAATTATAGATAATGCTCAATGAAATTTGTTCTAGTTCTATTTATTAACTTTATGCTTAATTATACTCTATTTTCTGTTTGTATATTATAGTAAATTTATCTTTTTGTAATAGTAAATTGTATTAGAAAACAAGTTTGTGTTATTTTCCAAAAAATAAATATATTTTACAATTGTGAAGTATTTTATATTAAAAAATTTAATTTATAAAATATAATTTATTTGATTATCGTAATAATTATGACCTTTAAGAAAAATTTTGGAAAATAATTGATAGTTTCCTTAGCACCATTTAGTCTTTATTATTCTTTATTTAAATTTACGAAACTGACGTGGAATAATAAAAAATATTTTATAAAAATAATGGTGACTGATTCAATGACATTTGAAGAGAAATTAATGATGAAAAGTATCTTGCATTAAAATTAATGATCTCAAAGTGGATATTTTAGGTTTGTTTTATCACATAGATAATTAGAATGTCATCGCCATCTGGTGAACGTCTTGGAAAATTTTCGAAGTTTATCAATAATGTCGGAACCTCCATAAACAGAAATACTGTATACAGTGGGTGATCGGTTAACGAACAGTTCGGATAACGAACACTTATTTTGAAAGATTTTTAGGTTCGGTTAATGAACATATGTTCGGATAACGAACACATCACACAATAAACTGTGAGACCCGCAGACTGACCGAATGAAGATCAGCCGGATGGCTGCGTGGTAAAGCTGTGGCTTACCATTCTGGAGGATCCGGGGGTCCAACTCCTCCAATTTTTAGGAGGGATCTGGGTCCGGACCATTGAAACCCATCCTTCAATCTTCCGGTTGACCCCATCATGGGTGTTGGTCAGCCTGTGATGATGGCGGCTCTATAAGTGGCCGCCGCTAGATAAAAATATTCCATAAGAATAGTTCGGCTTAACTAGCCTAACTGAATGACAGGCTTAGGCCTTGCACTCTATAAGTGGCCGCCGCTAGATAAAAATATTCCATAAGGATAGTTCGGCTTAACTAACCTAACTGAATGACAGGCTTAGGCCTTGCAGCGCTCGTGGATTTATGGGTGAGGATGGAAGAAAAGTAGTTTTCCCGATTAAAATGAACTCAGAGACAACGTAAATCAAATCAAAGATTTATTAAAGAAGGTTAGAGATTTTATAATTTTTTGATGTTAGAATGGCACCCTTACCAATTTAAGGTCAACAAGATTGGAGATCTCTATCACGACGATGCTATTAATGACTTCCGAAAAAATCTGAAGAAGAGAGAAAAGCAATCGATATTGGGCAGATTCTTTATCGGAAAATAAACATAATAGATGAAAATGCAAGACTATGTATGCGTATATTATTGTTATTACATATAAATAAACATAAATAAAAAATTATATAATTTCTTACTATGTTTTTTTGGGTCGCCGGAACGAATTAATCAAATTCCCATTAAAACCTATGGTAAATCGATGATCGGTTAACGAACAATTCGGATAACGAACATTTTCTTGGAACGGATTATGTTCGTTAACCGATCTCCCACTGTACATAATTTTGGCTCGTAGATTCGTGGCTCGAAGTATCACTAACCAGAACACAGGTCAGCGCTCTTTCTAACCTCAGCTATTTTATTCAAAGAAAAAGAGATTAAGATTGACAGTAATGAGGGAACGAAACAAAATCCTTTGCAATCTATTGGGGTAGGAGTGTGCGATATCCTACCTGGAGGAAGTGAGAGCTTGAATGATATGCAATCCAGAAGAGTGTTGTCCTCGACACACCCATACAAAATGGACTGTTGTTTTGCCGCACCAATCTTCGATTTCTTGTCTCTGGCGCAAAATTCGGAGTCCCGTTTGGTCCACTTCAACCAGATACATGTTCTCCCTTTCTCACTACTCAAAAGGTTTATATTCGGACTTGTCCGAATATAAACCTTTTACTCCGGATTTCGCGTTACATTTCTGTGTCATCCATCTTTGGCGTCATCCGGATGTATACGACGAATAGTTAGAAATCGCTTCCTGTGGAAATTCTTCCAGGACGGATATAAATTCCGATGCATTTTACAAAAATTATGGGAGATTACGATTAAATGTTTTATCAGAAATTTTTTCCAATAATTAAGTAATCCGCGATCTCTATTATCATAAGTATTTTAGCATTTAAATATAGTTTTCATCGATAAGGAAATAATCGTTAATCAAACCATAAAAAATCGCGTAACGAGCATTACAAAACGAAACAGTCTCAAATATTTATCAAAATATTTTCAGTTATTACCACTTAAATATAAACATGTTTATTTAAAATTAAAGTCGGTTATAAACAAAATATGTTTAAAAATAATAAATAATGACATTGAAGCGAAACCAATTTATAAATATAGAATATTTATAATGTGATATCGGAAACTAATATCAAAAAAATATTGAGCGGATTCCTCATTGAAGACTCCCCCGAATGTATATAAATATATACGGTATCAAAAATTAATATTTTTATTAATTTTTTTATTAGATGAAAATTAAAACATATAGTTTTCCATATTTTTTCATAATTTAAATATTCGATAGCTTAAATTTAATAATATAAAAATAAACAATAACAAACAAACACCAGGTGGATCCACGAAACCAAACGATCGCGAAGGCAAAAGCCCTCTAGTGGAAATTAACAATATAAAAACATTGAATATGTTTAAAAATAATAAATAATGACATTGAAGCGAAACCAATTTATAAATATAGAATTTTTATAATGTGATATCGGAAACCAATATCAAAAAAATATTGAGCGGATTCCTCATTGAAGACTCCAAATGTATATAAATTTTTCTAGACGTTATATAAGAAAATAAATTTCACATTTATTTTTTTAATTAATTAATTAATTAATTTTATTTATTACAATACATTACATTTTATTTTATAATTTATAAATTCGTTTATCACTTTATTTCATATATTTCAAAATTCGATACAATGATGGATTATAAGTAAAAAAAAAGAGCGTTATTCGGTATAGTAAAAAATGAATTATTCGTAAAACAATTTATACAATTTACTGCCTCCAACAAAATCTAGACATTTGCATTGAAAGTAAAAAAATCCGGTACATTTTGATCTTTTATAACCTTTTTGTTTACAGTTTCTCAAGCACTTATCTTTATCGAAAGGACACGCTTCTGATCCTATTTTAAATTCAAATGAAATTTTTTTTTAAATTACAGAAGAAAAAAAAAGAAAATTAAAACAGTTGGACTTAAAGGTCACTAACCTGTCAAACAAATCAGCAGAATTAAACAGATGATAACCGCTGCTTTCATTTTTAATTCTTAATCTGAAAGAAAAACAAATAAATAAAAATTATTTTTTATAAAAAAAATTTTTATTTATTATTGGCAACACTGTCTCGATGAAATTTTATACTTTCTCGGTAAGTGTAATTAAATTTCGTTATTATTAAAAATATCATTTTAAAACACATTTTATTTTAATTTTAATTCTCCATTTTTTTTAATTTTAGATTTTATATAACATCGGTAACCTTGATCGGTAACTAGATATCCTTGTAATCAAAACATCTACAGATAAGAATGGCCGAAAATTCTTGTCTCGTATGTCATCGCTAAGTATCGGCTTCAAAACCAATTTTTCATCTTTATATATTTTAAAATCATATATATTTAACTGTAAACAACGTATTAAAACTTCTGATATTTTATAAACTCTAAAAGAATTTTACTTGAGTAATGTAGGCGATAGCACGTCTCCCACCTCTAAGGCATTACATTCATTTTCTTTTAATCGCTTAGAACAGCATTCTGATCGAGTTTCAAATTCATTACAGCAAAAGTAAGTAAATTTTGTTCTGTATATGCTTAATACTTTACGTGAGATACGATATAGTTAATTTAAAATATATTAAAACTCACCCGAAAACAATTGTCAGTCTGTCTCGTCCTGTCGAAACTGTTGCTTTAACCTCTGCAATCCTTTGTGACGTCAGAAACTAGTTTATGCGAATTAATATCTTTTTTTTTCTACTGAATGATTGTGAAGTGGGATGTCCGGATAAGCAATTTATTTTAAATTAAATAATGGAAGCTATGATGTCATAAAATTCCAAATGATTGTGAAGTGGGATGTCCGGATAAGCAATTTATTTTAAATTAAATAATGGAAGCTATGACGTCATAAAATTCCAAATAAAAATTATGAATATAAATTTAATTAAACAAATATTGTTATTACCGCTTTTCGATAGGAGTTTTTAAGTACTAAAGATTTAATATCAGAATGATTTGCGACTTCTGATACCTGAAACCATAAATTAAAAATTATATTAAATCAAATGTATTAAAGTCTCTGATCAAAGTACAGTTCGGTTTGTTTACAACTTTATAAACATCTAGTATATGAATGTCTAGAATAGGGATAGATGATTTATATCTCATGAATTGGGCCAAATATTTATGGAAGCTTGATTGCTGTATCTTTTTTCTCAATAAATGACATTATTTTTCAATCTATTGATTATTAAATAGGCGAATTGAGGCCCTGCCATAGGGCCTCAATTTTACTTGCATCAAAGGATGGAAGACTGTTCAGAATGGCAATCGATAGTGAGGATTCAGGCCACCAAATACTTTCCATGACTATAGATCCTCTAGGTTAGGGATGGCCAAAAAGCATCTTGTATGGCCCGCCTCATAAACTAAAATACATTACAGTTTCAAGGCCCACATTCGTAAAATTCTAATCGAAAAGAAAAACATAATGGATACTCTGTACAGTGTACGTGTTTCTGATTCTCTTCTCTCCAAGATTACTCCTCTTATCCTCTCGGACTAAACTGACTGATGTCTGACCCCTCTCTCTTGGATACGGAACTCGTATTTTTTTTATCCTTTCCATCCATCTGGAGAAGGAACTTTCCCACGGATGGACAAGGAACTAGCGAACTTGTTCGAAGTTCCCTGTTAATGTTATCTTGATCGGTATTTATTAATTAATTATTTTCGTTTCTTTTAACAATTTTTTTTTTCATTAAATTAATACAACATTTTTTTATAATCATCTCTACAAAGAAGGAAGTCCATCTGGGGTTTCCGTGACCTCACACTAGTGAGATTACTCCAAATTTTGATGATGTAATTAACCATGAATATAGTAAATTTCACCAATCACATTAAGTTGTAAATTTGTTTTTACAAAGTTAATTACGTAGGTACCTAATATTTTGTAATATTCTGATGCAATAGGTTGTTAGAAAACAAAGAAAGTAACACAAGAAAAAGTATATTTTAAAAAAATTAGTTTCTACGGATGTTTTTGAACTCTTTGCATACCAACAAAATTTAAGAAAGTAACTTAAAAAAAGTATATTTTAAAAATAATATTGATACACGAACATATTCTTTGTGTAAGTATCACAAAAGTGGCTACACACGTTAGCGAGATTGACAAGAACGTGTGCAGATAAATTGTCGCAACCATTATTCTTGTGATGGTGAGCGGATATGTTTGTGCAAGATTCAGTCTTGCATGAACGTGAATAGTCATTTTAAGTCAAAGTAATTTTTATTAATTAATAATTTACATAATTACGGTACCGTAAGGTTAAATTCGCCCTTAGGTAATTTCAATTTTTATACGGCCCGTTTCATACTGACAATTGTTTATCCGGCCCGCTGGAGAAAATAATTGCCCACTCCTGCTCTAGATGGAAATACCTTTGTGTTTCCAGGTAGTCAGTCTGACCGATAACAGAATAAAATCGGACTAAATTAAAATATCTTTTGAATTTCTGGCCTCCATTTTGTATTCCAGTCTGACCGATAACAGAATAAAATCGGACTAAATTAAAATATCTTTTGAATTTCTGGCCGCCATTTTGTATTAGAAAAAATACTACTAGATTCGTAATCTGTAACCTTAGAACAAAATTGGATTAGCATTAAAAATATCAAACTTGGAGTGCCACCATTTTTATGACCTGCTTTTGAAATAAAATTTTTTCAACTAATATATGAAGGGATATTTTTCTACCACGAAATATTCGAACGATCGAGAAATAACGATTTTTAAGCCATAAAGTGAACATTGGCGATTTAGATTCCCCCTTTTCTATCCCTTTAGGATTACCATATCTTGTGTGTACCAGTTCAGTGGTCTCTATAATATCCCTAAATTTCAGCTTTCTAAGTCATAAGAAAGTACTGAAATTCACTTATACAGGATGATTCAAAAAAGTTGTGCCAAAATTTACAGACTTGTAGAGGATAAATTTCTGAGTTAAAAAGTCTAGTCGCGTTTTTTTAATTTGAGGCTCCGTTTAAAAGCTAGCCAATCACCGTCGAGTACACAAAGCGTCACGATACGTCGCGTTGTCAAGACGCGACGCATTACGTCGCTCTCCAATTTATTATTGGGTAGTAAGTATGCGAGCGACGCGTCTTGGCAATGCGATGCGTCGTGACGCTTTGTGTACTCGATGGTGATTGGCTATCTTTAGAGTTATATCTTTTAAACGGAGCCTCAAATCAAAAAAACGCTTCTAGACTTTTTTACTCAGAATTTTATCCTCTACAAGTCTGTAAATTTCGGCACAATCTTTTTGAAACACCCTGTAGACCAGGGGTTTTTTTACTCAGAATTTTATCCTCTACAAGTCTGTAAATTTTGGCACAATCTTTTTGAAACATCCTGTAGACCAGGGGTTGGCAAACTTTTCGGAGAAAGGGCCATATTGCATCAATGAAATATAGCCTAGGCCGCACTTTCCCAGCGATCCCTATCCTTCACATCTGACTCCCTCCACGGGTCTGGGTGTAGCCTGTGGTTGGAAGTGATCCTGCCCTTTAGTAATTTATCTGATTGGAAAGGACAAAACAAAATAGAAAAAAAGGAGAAAGGGCCATATTGCATCAATGAAATATAGCCTAGGCCGCACTTTCCCAGCGATCCGTATCTTTCACATCTGACTCCCTCCACGGGTCTGGGTATAGCCCGTGGTTGGAAGTGATCCTGCCCTTTAGTAATTTAAACTGTAGAAATTTTGTTTTGTTAATTTAAACTGTTTTTACAGTTTAAATTAAGTTTTTACAGTTTTTTTAAACTGTAGAAATAGAAAAAACTCCCAAAATCCCGCCTTCACCTAATAAGTGTCTGAGGTGACAAAATTCTCTTACTTGTTAGAAAATTATGTAACCAGAACAGAAAGATCCTAAAGAGGTTTATTGACTAAGATATTATAAAAGGTGACATGTTAAAATTAAGCCAATTTTTTTAGTAGATCAGCAGATATTATAAAAGGCTGACATGTTAAAATTAAGCCAATTTTCTTAGTTGATCAGCTTTCATTGGTGAAAGATCCTGAACTTTTTCTAAGGGCTGCCTTTGTTGACTAAGATAATATTAAAAGGGTGACACTAAATTTAAGCAAATTTTCTTAGTAGATCAGCTTTCATTGGCCGTTATATGAATCATGGGTTTGAATATTGCCAGTAGTCCGAAAAAAGTGAAACACCGTTTTCAGAGAAGTTCGGCAGGGTCGAAATTCTTTTAAATTATGTATTAAAATTATAATTTAATCATTTTAAATTTCAAACAATAATTAAAAACATACCTGTTTAGGGAATTGCACAAATATTAAATACAAGCACCGTGAAAAAACGAAAGGTATTGAGTTGATTGATTGACAAAACAAATTTATTTGATTTTGAATGTATTTTGCAACCGATTTCTTACGCAATGACATTTATTCTGGTTACCAGTTAATCAAATCTATTTTTGTAAGAAATATGACACTATAATGACATCTATAGTTTACCATATGAATTATTATTTATTACTTTTCTGGAAATTGCATAAAACTGTATTGTTGAGATATGAAAAAGATTTGATATTTTTTGTATTTATTTTATTTATCGATAAAATTTTTCGCATTATAGGTATTAGTTGAAGGGCCGCATTAAGTAGTTCCGAGGGCCGCGGTTTGCCCACCCCTGCTGTCGTCCATATATGTATTTTACATACATACTTATACAGGGTGAAGAAAAACTTCGTCGTAATATTTTGTGTGATATCACTGCACCTGTTAATGAAAAATGCTCCGAATTGTCACATATGGAGTACAGTCCATAGAATATTCCCAGGCCACATGTCCTCAACATCCATTATTGTCAAAAACCAATGAACAGAATCCATTTGTTCATGCGAGTCTCGCAATTTCAACTATTGCATAATATGAATCTTGTAGGAGTATCAACATAAAATGGATAGAAGCATTTTTCAAACAGTGGATCAAAGAAAGGACAAATCATGTGCCACCACATGGGCACATGATTTGTCCTTTTTGGGATAAAGAATTTTGACTTCATACTGTACTGTCAGCAATCAACAGCAACTTCGTCAAACGACGTCAATGGAATAGACCCTTTCCTGGTGCCACACCCAAATCTCCATTGTCTTCAAACTTTTTAATTATGTTTTTTTATTTATTTTTAGACATGGGCCCTTTTCATATTCTTTTCAAATGACAATAGTCTCTCAATGAAAATATGTTAGTTATTTTACCAGAATATTACTGCTATTCTGGTAAAATAACTAATAATGCACGGTATTTCTTTTCCAAAAGCATGATGATAATCGCAGAATGGCTTTCTTGCAATGATCTACTGACAATTTATATTTAATGCGTAGTTTCGTAATTTGTATGCTTTTATTTGTATAAATTCATCCAGCAAAAACAAAAATGTGAAAAAATGAGCCAAGTTCTATTCTGCCAGTTTGTTTGGCCAGCAAAAGAGTAGAGATCTAAAACAGGTGCCAAGTTTCATTCCAACACCAATGTCGAGAAATGAGATTTAAATAGTGAAATAAATTCAATACAGTATCACATTTTCAGGCTTTTACTTGACAAGTTTTAATATCTGTTAACTGGGTAATAACTTAATATAACTTAATAACTTTCCAAGTAAAAGCCTGAAGATGTAACACTGTTTTGAATTTATTTCAGTATTTAAATCTCATTTCTCGACATTGGTGTTGGAATGGAACATCGCACCTGTTTTAGATCTGTACTCTTTTGGTGGTCAAACAAACTGGCAGAATAGAACTTGGCCCACTTTTTCACATTTTTGTTTTTGGTGGATATCAGTACTTTTTGCTAAGTTGTTATATTGAGTAGTCACGCTAAATAAATAAATAATCTGAGCTAGAGAACTTGGCAGTTTTTCACATTTATGTTTTAGGTGAGATATCAATACTTTCTGTTAAGTTATTTTATTAAACAAACACGTATAATAATCTATGATAACTAAATAATTCTTCGCGCGATGCCATATTTTCCTTTTTAACCGATGTTTATGAATTATCCGTTTCGTATTAATAGTTTTAATACAAGTGATAAAGTATCGGCCGGAACCACGGATTATTTCGTAATAATCGATATATTTATTATATTCACCAAAACATTCATTAAAAAAGAATGCTATGAGGCGATGCCGCACTGCCAGATGCGACGCGCTCAATCGCTTGGAGTGAAGTAAATAAGTCACAAAATAATTGAAAAATTGGCATTTTCAAAATTTTTCCTTTATCTGTATCCTAAGGCCTATACTGGTGCTATATTCCAAGTTTCTATGTCCACGGGAAGTACTATATAATTTTGATGAATGAGTCAGTGTTTAAATTTGCGATTTTCTGGGGTCTCTATCTCCTAGAGACTTTGAAATTAAAGCTTGAAATTTTTACAGGATAGTGAGAGACTAAAGCTGAACAACATATACAATTTTCGTTTTACTAGCTTAATCGGAAGCGAAGTTATGGAGATGGCACAAATATGGCCTAAGTTGGTTCGTGTAAATATACACACGGTGTGTGCCGCGCGAACTTGGCCCGGCGCACTGCCATGCGCCTTGACATTGAAGTGAAAATTTGAACAATTTTTTCATCGAAAACAGCAACCCGTGGCCTAATTAGCATTTATTAGGTTTCAATATAACATATTGATTAGAACCCGTTCTAGAGAGATGCGATTAGGTTCAATTAATTTATAACTACCCTGTACAATCCTGTATCCAAAATATTGTGATAGGGCTCAATGTAAAAAAGTAATTGAGTGTGTGCACGTTTTCGGTAATTGTAATCTTCCGTAACTTCATTATATCGTACCATTTATACGTTCCGCGAATATTGAAAAACGATACATATATTTTAAAATATTTTTTCTTAATACAATATTTAATTACATAAACTTTGACAAACACAAGGCCCCATCAAGCGCGGGGCCCGATTGGGTGCAATCGATTCAATCGGCTTAAATCCGGCACTGTGTACAGTAAACATTTTATATACAAAGATGTAACTTTTTTATTGAAGTTTAATAAAGATATCTTATTCAAGAGATTTTTTACGAAGGTATTTGCAAATGAATTCGCCTACTAGTGCAGCAAAAGATAACAAATATCCAATAATAAGTATGTAAAAGATAGCTTGTAAGTCATCCATTCGTAAATGTTGTATACTGTCTTCCTGTTTCTTAGGCCCTGATCGTTTTATTTCCAATAATCGATCACTCGTCCATTTTGTGATCAATCCAGTTTGAATCGATTTTGAAATTCTGAAAATTATATTAAACTTTGCAATGTTTATTCTACAAGATGATTATAATCTTTAAATTATAAAAGAAAATGCTTACATCTCGTTAAACTTTTCTCTGAAGGGAAAATTTTCTCGAAGAGCTATAGCACAAGAAACACTGTAAAATTTGTCGGTAGATATATGGAATTTCCAATCTCCAAATTTACTTATGTAAGCGTTTAGACTCAGTCGAATCATAATTAAAGCGAATTCTTCTTCTAAAGCTTTTTCAAGTAGTTGTTCTACAGAGTGCATACTGTTACCACGTTTTGCCAGAGAATTTGCAATAATTTTCATAACTTCGGATTTTGAGTTCTGAAATTAAACAGCCAAAAATTATATAAGTATCACGTTATTTTGATCAACAAATCAATAAAATTTGACCATAGTTTAAATGATTTAAAAAAATAAAATTACGTTAGACCAAGAATGTTTTATAGTAGACTGAATCGCCTGCTCCAATGATCAATGGCAGCACAAACTAAACCGCTGGCAGCCATATTGGTTCAACGCCATGTGCACTGAATACATTTCTTGCTATTTGTGGTTTTTCTGTTTTCTTGCGTTATTGGTATATATTGTGTAGCATATGCAGGGCCGGATTTACCAATAGGCTGACTAGGCCACGTCCTAGGGCCCCGCAATTCTAGGGGCCCCAAAACTATCAATCAGTTTTCAACTTTTATAAACTTTTAATAAGAAAAAATGGGTTTTTATTAAAGTGCTAGATAGAAAGTAAAATTTTAAAGGTTCCTTATAAGTTATAAGGAGCCTTTTAAATTAGACGTAGCTGATTTGAATTTTTAGGGACCCCAAAGCCTTGCTCGTTCTAAGGCCTCTAAAAATGCAAATCCAGCTCTGAGCATATGGATGTAAGAATGCGCAAATACGAGATGATAGAAGGTAGAAAATACCTTTCACCTGGAGATGAAACCTTTTAAAGGTGAGAAAACATTATATTTTATTATTTGGTATTAATAGTGTAATTATGTCCTTGTTTATTGTTTGATTATAATCTTTGCCAAAAAATAAAATTTCATTCACTCCATTTATGTTTATTATTTTTTCATAACATTTTCTTAGCATATGGAAAATACATGTTAATGGTTTTTGACAATTTACCCTCGATTGCCTTTAAATCTATTTTTAACCTCTCTCGAAACATTAAAATGATTAGGAAACTGCGAAATTTGGAATATTTTGAGCACTTCATGTGAAATTATCGAAAACGCGTATTTATAAAAAATTATAACAATAAAATGATTTAATACTCTATATTTGATAGTATATCCTTTTTATTAACTACTAGGATCTGGTCATCACACTTACTAAAATAAATGGGATACGTCTGGCCACCCGAAACAAAGTCAATTTACTATAGCTTTGAATGTACGTTCGCGAAAATAGCCAACTAGCAACATGGCGGAACCCACCAACAACGGCTTCGTTTTTCTAACATTGAGTAGGCGATTCAGACTATTATAAAACATTCTTACGTTAGACTTACCATAAAATTGTCATATTCGGCAGTACCAGTTATGGTACCACATTCTAAACGATTGTCCTGAATTAATGTTTTAAGATCGTCTACAGTATTTATTGGACTATAATACCCTGGTACAGTCATGAACGATATAAGTAGTCCAGAATAAGAAGCTGTCAATACTAGTACCGATAACATCCAAGAAATAATCACCAAGCGAATTCTTGTCTGCTGAAAGTAGTAACTGTCACCTGCAAAAAAATTAATCTCTTCAGGAAATTACTGATAAATATTTATAATAATGTGTACATCAGTTAAATTACCTTTTAGCATAAGAGTTTCGAACATGAACCAGTAAATTTTGCTGATACTCAAATCATGTGCAAGCTGATTAAGCACGTATATAACAAAGCCGACAATTAAATATGTGAAAAATATTCCGATCCAAAGCTGAAATATTAATAACACTGTAGTTGTTTAGTGCTATACACCATTTTAAATAAATTAATGCTAAACCTCAGAACTACAAAAATTTATATTGCATATGGTGGAGAATATAGTTTTCTGATTAGGATAAACGTGTCTAACATTTATGGTAACTTTAAGTTTCTCCATGCAACTTTGTTTTCATTTTACCTGAAAAGGAAATGGCCTTATCACAGCCAAAGCCTTGGATTTTTCGTAAGGAGAATGAGTAGCAAACGTGACACTCTCAGTTAGGTAGGGAATAGTAAAGTTTATTACTTCTCTTCTGTCTTTCGTCACCGATAAAAAATTCATAGCAATATCTGCTTCCTGAAAAATAACTTTAAAGAAATAATGTAATTATAAAGGAAAACAATAAAATTGAAACGAAATCTGACTTTTTTTTGTATCATTCTGATCAGTCCGGTCCATTCTCCATTTTTCTTCTTTACTCCCCATTCCCTGTCTTCGGGAATCAGCAAACGGTAGCTGTATAGAATACAAATAAATTTAGCAAAGAGAAAATAAAAATAATTTTGGTTAAATCAAAATAATTTATGTTGTTGACATTCTTTTGAGTATAAATTTTACTTTATTACTATAAAATATGGAAATAATAATCCGGAAATCCTTCCGGATTATTACACATATCTAAATGGATAATCCGGAACTTCATTCCGGATTATCAATTACAACTAATCCGGAATGTTCCGGATTATCCATTTTTGAGACGTTATAGAGAGACCATTAAATTGGTTCGGAAAAATGTTACAATCTGGAATTCCGGTTTATCACTGTCCTAATTAAATTTTAATTATTAAAATTTAAATATCTTACGTAAAATTCAATTTATCAGCCAGCACTTTGAGTAAATTATAATCCACTCCACCTAGAGGAATGATATTGTCTCCATCTATAATTATCTTGAATGCCATAGACCACTGAAATATCGTTTGCAACGTGTAAAACAAGTATATATGTATAAGTATATTTAAAGTTTAATTAAAAATGATTTATAATACATTTATATTAATTAAAATTTATTAAATTAAAGATTTTTATTAATTTAAATTGTAGAAAATATTATTTAAAGTTTGGTCTATCCTTATGGATTATATGACAAGGAATTAATAAAAATACAGTACACTGTAACAAAGATGTACTAATACACTTCAATAAGCACCAAAAAATATAAGTGTAGTATGTTAACAATAAACTAAAATCGATGAATCGATTACGTGATTCCTCATTATTCGATTACACCTATTTCTGAAAATTCAAATTGATGATATCGTGTCATTTTTACAAAGGAATAATGATGCAATTTCTATTACAATAGCACCTCGGTATACGTCCGCTTTGGAATAAGTCCAACTTGATATACGTCCTGTTTGGATGAGAAAAATTTTGCTTGGTATACGACTTTTGTTTGAAATACGACCGACTCGCGTGCTACAACTTGTATGACTGTTGTGTGTTCTCTTAAAAACATTCTTTATATAAAAATTATAACAAGTCGTAATAGCATTGTCTGTAATGACTAGACAATACCGTATTTCCGAAATATCCTGAGAAGAAGGCAGAAACTAAGTTTTTTGGACAGATTTTCAATAAAAGTAAAACCTGGTGAGCCCTCAAGCAAGGTCCAAATAGGGAAAAAGAGACAGAAAATAGAAAGAGAAAAAACACTAGAATTTCAGATTCCTAAAGTTTTATTGGAAGCTCTTCCTCCTCCCTTCTCAGCATCATCCTACTAGGCACTCGACTCTTCTCAGCAAGGTAGAGAGGTTAAATTTTCATTTATTTCATCTACTGTAATTGCTTTTGTATTTATGTATTTTTAGTATTAAGCAAAGTTTAAATTATTTTGTACAATCCCATCATTGTATAATATGCCAATAACAATAAGATTTTTTTCATGGGAACGGATTAATCAATTTTCCTTTGTTTCTTATGGGAAAAATTCGTTTGGTATACGTCCTGTTTGGTATAAGTCCAAGAATCTGGAACGGATTAAGGACGTATACCGAGGTACCACTGTATTTTCAATTTACTCGATGTTCTTGTGCATGAGAAGCAAAATGTTGCTCGCGGGCCATATTAAGACTTCCCAGATTTACAAAGATGCCCGCCTTCTAATTTCAGAAAAAGTAATAAAGAATAATAAAGCATAGGAGACTAGTAGTTTCTATAAAAATATTAAATAAATTTTCATTCGTCTTCTTTCTATCAGGTAGTAAGCTTAGAACCTATTACAGTCTCATTCCATCTCCTTATTTCTCCTTTCATGAAGTTTTTAGTCCAAACTCTCTTTTGGGAATCTATCTTCATTCATTCTCTGAATTTCAACTCACAAGTCAGTCGTTCTTATAGAAGTTAGTGTTGTTCAAGATTGATTAGTGTTCAGTTCTTCTAAAATATCCTCGATTTTTTTTCATGTAGATCCGGCAGTTTTGAGCACCTTGTGAGCCTGTTTTCATTAACTGACAAGTGAGTCATCGTTCAAATTCCAAAGTCATATTTTAGTATTGCTCTAGCAAAGATGCCAGATTGAGTTCCGGTTGTTATACAGTTCGTAATGGATAATCCGGAATGAAGTTCAGGATTGTCCATTCCGAAATGCGTGATAATTCCGGATTAAATGAATTATTGTTAATTTATGGAGTGGACTGAGTTTAAGGATTTTGCTGATTATCTTTACGTTTCTCGTAAGAGTGAGATGGTAGCTAAGGTAGTTGAAAATGTTGATTTTATTCTATAATGTTGTTGATGCATATTTTTGATCTGATGGGATCATTTCTTTCGAAAGCTATAACTTTGGCTTAGATGAGCATATTTCCATATTGTAATTGCAAGTTTTCATTGTATTGTTGTTAATTCAACAAACATTTTAAATACAGAAATATAATTAAAAACTAAAGTTGTAACTTTCATAATAATTGCTAAGGCATTTAATTTTATGAATCAGGAACAACAACAGAATGGCGAAAAAATATGAACACTTGTCAGTCTAGCATGTAGCTTTATAGAACTTTTGACAAACATAAATATTGTTTATAATGCGTCTGGGAAACATTTTTTCCTTCCCGAATTTCAAAAATGTTGCTCAGTATTTACTATCGCAGAGATATTTATGAAGAACAGATTGATCATAATTTTTAGAGAAACAGTTATTCCAGATTTCATCGATATCAAACGATTCAGTATTTACTATCGCAGAGATATTTATGAAGAACAGATTGATCATAATTTTTAGAGAAAGTTATTCCAGTTTTCATCGATATCAAACGAGCAATATTATGTACAAATGTGTTTATAGAAGAGTAGAAGTGGAGGAAAAAGAGGAAGACAAGAAAAAAGATGTAATTTTGCTTATTTTACAAGTTCCTATTGAATATTTCTTTTCGATATAAAGATCAGGTAAATATTTAATCTGAAATGAGAGGAGGTTGAATTTTAGCCACAGTAAATATAGCGATCACTATATTTGGTTTAGAGCAGCGATTCTTCAACCTGTGGTACGCGTACCACTGGTGGTTCCCACATGACTAGTGGTACGTGTATAATCTTGACTTTCTATTTGTACACAAGGCATAGTATTGAAATTTTTGAATTTTGATTTTGGTGGTACGCATTTATGAAAATGAGAACCGCTAGCTTAGAGTACCATCGTGCAGCTTGATGCATTTGTACACAAGATAAAGGCCTATAAGTTTATAAAAGTGGATAAATAATTTTATGAAATAAATGAAAAATTACACCATTAATTAATAATCAAAGATTTTATTGTGAAATCCTGATAACAGATTGAGTAACTATTAGAAGAATAAAATACAAATACATTAACGCATATTATAATCCAAAAATGAAAAGCAGAACTCAATTATTTGAATTAAAAATTATTAGGAGGAAAAAAATAAATTTCACTTAAGTTAATTTATAATTTAACTTACTGGTAATATAGCAATTCTCATTTCTTCTCCTTTCAGATCCCATTTCCTTTTCTTGAATAGTTTCACTTTTTTTATTTCGCCGTTTTCCTTAATCTATATTATAATAAATCAGTTAATCTTTATACAGTTTAAAATTTAAGGGCAAAATGGTAAACTAACTGCTAGTGAAAGATATGTCGCATCGCATGCGCAGCGCGGCGTCGCCTACATAACGGTTTTTTTTTTTAATGAATGTACATCGACTGACATGAATTTTTAAATCACAGATTTATGTTAGTTGATCTCTACATCGTGTTCTGGGGCACATGTGTAAATATATTAAAAATTTATATATATATTGGTTGCTATATAGGCGATGCCGCGTCGGTATGCGACGCGAAACGTCTACCTCCCATTTAGTCAAATTAAGAATAAAAATTTATTTAAATTACTTTATAATACGCTCTTTGCTTTTTGTTTAACTTTCTTGGTTTTTCGTATTCCCTAGAATATATCTGAATACTGATTCCTTGGTGAAAAATACCGGTAAGCGTACACAAAGAAGGTAAACTACCTGTTATTATACAATAAAATAAATTATTAACTTTTTATATAAATTTTTAATAAATAAATCAATCGAAAGAATAAAAATCTTACTTGAATTTTTTAAATAAAACAATTTGATGGTATGGAGATTATTTCGGTTAATCTCTAACTTCAGCACGTCCGACCGATTTTTGCAAAAAATTAAGTCTGAGCAGAAAAAAAATTCTAAATTATTATTTGAAAACTAATTAACGAGCTTCATTTTTAAATTTATTGCAGTTAGGAAGATAATAAGCAAATTTTGCTATTAGGAAGACATAACTGAGGGTAATAATCGAACTTACCTGCCCGAGGAGAGAGCGTTGCGTCGCGAACGACATACATAGCTGTTGAAGTTACGCGCGTCGCATTGCACACTGCAACGCTGTGCGCCTAACTCCGACAGCTATGTAAATTGTTCGCGATGCAACGCGCTCTCCGCGGGCAGATAGTTCGATTGCTGTCTAATTCCTCATATTCTTCATCTCAAAATTTACTTGATTAACTTATACTAAATATTATATATTTTTAACATTACAAAGATTAAATTGATCTCACCTGCAAACTCTACAGCAAAAGTTACTTTTAATGTAGTAAAGAATAGGAAAATAATATTCATTTTTGCAAAGATGAATTTCTAAGCAGAGAAAATCGAACTGAACGTCTACTCAGTAGATTTAATATTGGACGACTACAACACAAACCAATTAATGGAACAAAATAACTAAGAGTCAGAAGTCACGAAAGAAACATGATTCGAATATGTTTACTTTCATATTTTGAAAATTTCTAATTAAAACATTTTACGTTATGTATTTTTTATTTTTTTGAAGAAAAACCATTCACGCCAGTTCTCACCATTTTTCACTTGGTCTAAATTAATCCTTCAGTTCTATAACTCACTTTAATTTTTTTTAATCTAAGAAAAAATTATAAATTCATGATTATTTTTCGTTCGACGAAACTTTTAGATGCAAAAAATTCTCATAATTCTTCACAGAAATTCTGAATTGCCACGAAATAAATAGAATTTTATTGCTTTAACTTTATTTTTTTACAGTAATAATTTTCAACGTGACTGTTAACAGGCGTGTCTAAATTTTGACTATAAAGTTTATTTTCTTCGATAGCAACAAATAATAAAATTATCGATTTGAAGTGAATGCAGTTGTTATAATTCAGTTGTTGTTTGTTAGAATGTTATGCGAATAATACACAAATTATATTTTAACATGAGATTTAAGTAGATGAACTTTTAATCTATCTAACCTATTATGTTTTGAAAATTAGTTTTTTGTGGTTCACCGATGAGAATTTACTAAATCATTATACGAAATATGTAAAATGCAAACTGAGATATCGAAATAATAATGTACAGTAGTCGAAATATTATACACTACATCAATATGGAGCACTTCGACTAATTGTAAAATGTACGTGATAAGATATAGTAAATTTTAACAGTGTTTAACCGATCATGTATAAGCTATTGCAAGCTAGTTTAAACATTTAGCACGAACACCGCAATTACGTAATTTATTGTAACAGTTTTAATCAATTTGATAAATATTGCAACAAGCGTGCAATATGGCAATGATGTCGGAAAGTTCGCTGAATGAACGAAAAGTAAACTAATTTAGTTGAAGAAAAATGTTTTCTGCAACTAAATTGCCTATGAGATATAATAAACTTTTAAATATTTTGATAACAACAATCAAATCTACAGCAAAATCCTTACAAGATCGCATGAATCCTTGAATCTTCTTCTTTCTTAATATGGAAGTTATGACACATCTACTTTAGCTTCCAAATGCAAACATGACTCGTAAACATGCAGTTCGAAAAGATATAATCACATACTTTCCAAACGAGTCATTTATTTTTGGATGATTAAAGATCGGGATTAAAATATCTATTTTTCAGAGTCACTTTCAATGTTATAATCTTTGTCCCGAATGTCATAAAATCTGTTAAGTAGTTCCACATTTTTTTTTGCATATATTATATGCCCCCTTTCCAACCAGGTTCTAATTTTATTATAAAGTTACTATAATAAATTTATGCATTATTTTATAATGGAAGAAAACATATTTTAATAGTTACTTTGATGATTCAGTTATACCTATCAGGTTGTTGTACTAATATTGAGTATAAGATATTTAAAAAGTCTTAAAAAATTAATGTGAAAAAATAGGCGTTTACGAATTATACGAATTACTTTTTCAAATCTAAGTTTTGATTAAGTTTGACTATTATAATCCTTATTCTTTAACGACCATTTCAAAAATCTTAAATCATATGTACTGAAATATATTATAAAGATATAGATTACTTGTTTTTGCATATTTTACGCCCCCTTTCCAATCAGGGAGATTACTAAGGTTTGCATATCGTCTGTGTGAATTAGATTATGCGTTTCTATATTAATATAATTTTTTTACACCCCTTTCCAATCAGGGAGATTACTAAGGGGGCGGGGCCAGTTCCAACCTTTTCCAATCAGGGAGATTACTAAGGGGACGGGGCCAGTTCCAACCACTCCCCTTTCCAATCAGGAGATTACTAAGGGGGCGGGGCCAGTTCCAACCACGATCCAATCAGGGAGATTACTAAGGGGACGGGGCCAGTTCCAACGACGGGCTGCACCCAATTTTTTGGCATATTTTACGCCCCCTTTCCAATCAGGGAGATTACGAGTGGAGGGGGGCCGGATGGTGAAGGACGGGGATCGCCGGGCCGGGCCCAGTACCCCGAAAAAATTCCGGGACCAGACCCGGAGGTCCTCCAACGTGGCACGCCAACGCGTTACCACTCGGCCATCCGGCCGCCTGCCCTGAGAGTTAAACAAGGATCACTATGGTATCATTTTGATTAAATTTCTGTTACATTTCAAGTTTTCTCGAAATATAAAATCCGGGACCAGACCCGGGACGCGAACCCGGGTCCTCCAGCCTGGTACGCCAACGCGTTACTACTCGGCCATCCGGCAGCCAGTCCGAATCCCATTATAAACATTTTCAAGCGTTGATCCCCGTCCTTCAGTATCCGGCCCCCTCCACGGGTGTGGATGCAGTCCGTGATTGGAACTGACACCACCCCCTTAGTAATCTCCCTAATTGGAAAGGGGGCATAAAATATGCAAAAAAAAAATTTAAGTACTGAAGTTACCCGTAATGGTTACTTGATGTGGAATACCTTGAGGATGGTCAAATTTTGAAAAAAAGCGAAAAAGTGGTCCAAAGTTCGCCCTATTGACTGTATATCTAAGTGTAGTTTTATTGCTCTTTCTAATATGGTTGTCCAAGAGTGGAGTCTAAATCTGCAATCATACGATCTTCAACTATGTTCTCAAGAGAGGAATAATCATCGATGTAAAGTTTATATAGTTTGATTTCTGGGATTAAGAATGATGAGGGCAACAATCGAACTGATCTTCCCATGGAGAACGCGTTTCGTAGCGAACTATATACTTAGCTATCGGAGTTAGGTGCGGCAAGTTTGCAGTTTGTAACGCGACGCACCTAACTCTGACAGTTATGTTCAGTTCTTGCCTGAAGTTAATTATGAAAAAAGTGAGACATACGTTTTCAGTTAACAGATTACTTATGCTGCTCAGGCAGCTCTGAATGTAATTCGCTACGCAATGCGCTCTCCTCGGAGAGGTCAGTTCGATTATTACTTTAAAGTTGTTTCTTTATAAATTTTGATTCAAAACAAAAGGGAAAACAGGCAAATACCTCTATCATATACAGTAACGAGAAATTAAAGATCTGAATTGTTTTCATAGATCGCACAGATTTATTGTTGTGTAAAATCAATTGCAAATTTCTATTAATAAAGAATTAATTTTGGAAGCCAATAAATTTATTTCGGAATTTATTGACTTGATCGCGAATTTACTGTCTTCTTAGATCATGTAAATTCGAATTTTAGAATGTGAATGAATCACATTTATTAAAATATTAACTTACTTTATTTCTCTAGTGCCAGACATTTTCGTAAATAAAACCACGTGTTACATTCTAATATTGCCAAAGCATTGCCATACAAATTAAATTAAAATTATTTTATATAGCCAAAACAAGAGCCAAAATCATTCAAATACTGTATTATATATTCTTAAAATAACAAAACTTACATATATTTTATTTTAATAAAAATACTAATTATAAATGACAAAAAATATTAATACATAAAAAATATAAATTTATAAAATAATATAAGACTGAGGATGTTAGCTAAAATCAAGGACCTTGGCCAAAATCAATAATTTTGCCTATAGTATTTAGTTGACTTCTACTTCCTGTTTATTACCATTGCCATTTGTCTAGCTTGCAATTTAAAGAAATGTTAATATTAATAATAGAGGATTTTTTTGTATTTTTTACGCCCCTTTCCAATCAGGGAGATTACCAAGGGGCAGGGCCAATTCCAACCACAGGCTGCACCTACATCCGTGAGGGAGGGCCGGCTGGTGAAGGATGGGGATCGCCAGGCTGGGCCGAGAATTCCGAAAAAACTTTTCAGGAGATGCCGGACCTTGACGCGAACACGGGTCCTTCTGCGTGGCAGCCGACAGCATTACCATTCTGCCACCGGCCGCCAATAATAGATGATTATAAATGGTCTGTTGTAGCACGACACGTTTATCGCGGCTAGAAGCAACGTCGGACCAAAATGAGTTTCTCTCTTTCCAATTTCTTCCCTTCTCTCCGATCATCTCTTTACATCTTCTTCTCTGAAGTCTTATATTTCTCTTATGCTTCTTGTCGGGTTTTTCAGGAGGGATCCGGGCCCGGTTCGTTGAACTCATCCTTCCACCATCCGGTTGACTTCATCATGGGTGTTGGCCAGCCTATGATGGGTTCTATAAGTGGCCACCGCCAGATACAGAATACATAAAGGTTAGGTTTTTTGCATACTGTATTTTACGCCCCCTTTCCAATAAGGGAGATTATTAAGGGGGCGGGGCCAGTTCCAATCACGGGCTGCTTCCACACTGGTGGAATGAAGCCGGATGGTGAAGGTCGAGGATCACCGGGCTAGGCCCAGTACCCCGAAAAAAATCCGGGACGTCAACCCGGATCTCCTGCGTGATAAAGAATATCCCATGAGGATATGGCGGCGTAATAAAACTAACCTAACCTAACCTATTAAAAAGCAAATATCTTCTTTAATCGTAAATCTATCCAATATCATTTTAAAACTAATATAGAACAGTTTTAATGAATTTGAATGACTCCTATTCAGTTGCCACGAGATGCCTGATATTTTTAACATTTTATTTGGTAAATATGGAATAAATAAATATTACTTCAATTATAAAGTGATATAGTGATTCTTACCTAAGTACTGATAGAAGACAAATTGTTTCTTATTAGAAAAATTATCACTTTATTGATTTTTGTAAAAAGAAACAGTTTGCTTCCTCATTGCGACTATCGTTATAACATTAAAATTCGAGAGCAGTATTTAATAAATGATACTATATGGCGGCGGAATCTAATTAACCTAACCTAACTTCTTATGCTTCTTCTACTTAGCTCTTTAATTTTTAATTTCTTTAAAAAATCCCTTACTAATTATTAGGACCGGTCGAAGGCTGTGTGAACAGTGCGTTCGCACAAGGCCTCACTATCCTGCATCATCCAACTCTTCTTCAAAATTATTATTATTATTAAAAGCCCCCGCACGACAGATTTGCATTGTGCCCCGCTTTTTCTCAGGCCGGCCCTGGTAACTATGCAATCTTTGTTGTTATAGGATTCAAACCAATGTCATTTTATTTCACCTCTATCCACTACATAGTAAGACGATTTTGGGAGGACACTTAAAAAAGTGATATTTATTTCGAATTTCAGTTATAAAGACTGCTTTACCTTCATTCTTTCCACAAAAACAGACAGATTTGTAATATTTAGCTTTATTTTATGCTATATAAAGACTTGGTTATATACAGCACTAATATAAGAAATATTTCATAACCAATTAAATATAATTTTTATTGCGATTCTTAAAACCAACGCTTTTGTCTTGACTCAGAAACTATGTTAAATTGAAAATTTTAATAAATAATGACTAATTTGCAGATAAAGTGACAGAAGATTTTTTTTGGTCAACATTCCATTCTGGTAGAATACTATGTGGCGGAGCGAAACAAGCCCTTCCACAGGCTGCCCACCCTGCAGAGGGGTCAGCCGAATTGTGGAGGTTGGGGATGGACGAGCCGGGTCCGGACCCCATGATAAATATTTTCAAGGGGTGGGACCGAGATTCGAATTCCGGTCCTCCAGAGTGGAAAGCCGGAGCGTTTCCACGCGACCAATCAAATTCATTAAAAATAGTGCTCATTTAACGTTTTTTTTTTTTTTTATAAATATTTTCAAGGGGTGGGACCCGAGATTCGAATCCGGGTCCTCCAGAGTGGAAACCTGAAACGTTTCCACACGGCCAATCCGGTTTTATAGAAGATTAAATAATTCACATAACTTAACTGTCGGCAGATGGCTGAAATCGAATTGCGCTGTAATTCTATCCTGGAAATCCAGATTTAATTCCCGGATTCCACATAGGTTGGGTCCCACAATTGTTGAATTTCTTTCAACGACCTGACAATTGATCCCATCATCGGGCCGGATTGGCCGCGTGGAAACACTTCGGCTTTCCACCGTGGGAGATCCGGGTTCGAGTCTCGGATCCCACCCCTTGAAAAAGTTTATCGTGGGGACAGACCCGACCGTCAATCGCCGTCCTCCACAATTCGGCTGACCCCTTCGGAAGAGTGGGCAGTCTGTGGAAGGGCTTGTTTCACCCTGTAACTTAATATTCTTACAGAATAGAAAGTAATATCATCTGTTGACAAAAAAGCCACAAATAAAAAGAATGCGCTACGTGGAAAACTATTTTTTTTTTTGTCAAACACCACTTTTCACTCAGTGGCGAAACAAATCCTACCATAGGCTGGTCATCCCTGCAAAGAAATTAGCCCGATTATAGAGGCCGGGAATCGGTCGACTGGTCAGATCGGACGAATAAATTTTCCAAGGTCTGGGACCCGGCAATCAAACTAGGGTTTCTCAGGATGGAACACCAAAGCGTTTCCAAGTAGCAAACCCGCCGATTCGTTGAAAACCGTTGTTTACACTGCTTTCAAATTGCTGATTATGAAATGCTCGTGCAATTTTTTTCTGTATGCATTTATTCTCTTCCATCCATTGTGTATTGAGCGACAGGGCATTTCCATGCCCACCATAGGTCGTCTATATTCATGATATCAAGTAGAGAATGGGGTTCAATTAACTGTGCTCGGACGTTTCTTGAAATAATCTGGAGATATGGGACCCGGAAATTGAACCCAGATCCTTCAGTGCAGAAGCACAGCATACTTCCATTCCATCCGGCCGAATATGGGAATTGAAATAGAACCTTCAGATGATAAGCTATCGCTTTAGCGTTTGTCCATCCGACTGACTGACATTGACTTTCGGGCCGAACTCAATAATTTTACAATGAATGGGACCAGAAACGAATCAGATCCCTCTGGATAGAAAACAGAAGTGTTTCCACGGGTGCAATCTAGCCGATTCTGTGTATATTCTAAAATTTACAAATACTGTTGGTTTATTATTTTATAGGCATAAAGCATACAACATAGCATATGTATAAGTAAAAAATTAAAAATAACTGAAGCCAGATTCATTAAATATGTGCTTTCAACAAATTTTTAATTTGATCAGTTTAATTAGTGGTTTATTATTTTATAGGCATAAAGCATACAACATAGCATATGTATAAGTAAAAAATTAAGAATATTGAGAATATGAAAAAAAAAAAAATATTACATTTTCCTGAGTTGGCAGTGTGAACAAGTTTTGCAGATGTCTGCAACGTGAGCTGTCTAGCAAAGAATTTAAATTTTTAGATTGGAAATGAAATTAGAATAAAATTTTAAACTATGTCTTTGGCAGAGGATACAATTTTAATATTTGTTACACAGGTAAATTGGTTTCCTATTCAACTCAACCAATCAGTGATATTTAAGAGATGTTTATCCGGACCTGATATTCTTATCGATCATAACTTGCTTGTCAACAACACAAAATAAAAAAATAAATTTAAATGATTTATATCATTTATGCGATATAAATCATTTAATATTGGATTAATTACGGCTATATATGATTAGGTTTTGTTGTGAAAAACGTATTTGCTGGTGAATTTATGCAAGTGTTTTTTGGGGAGGGGGAAGGAATGGGGATTGGAGATCAGAATATTTTTTTGGCAACTGGATTTTTGAAATTTTTTTCGAGCACTGATCATTAATATATAAAAAAATCTAAATTTAGATAAATATATCAAATAATAATAATAATATCAATACATGCAACATAGTAAGAAAGTTTCTCAACACTGACACAGACAGTTAACTCACAATTAAACATCACAAGTAGCTATGTCTTGACTCGTGACCGACATAGCACTTTGACCCAGAAATATTCCATGCCCACATTGATGTACTATAACATAATAATAATAAATCTACTCTCCAATATGAACCATTAACAATATTATTTTTTATGAAATTGATTCCAACATAAGACTACCTAAGAGAGAAATTTTAAGAACTATTTAATAATCTAAGTAAGATAGTGAATATATTTATATTTTTATGTAGTAGTATTTTACCAATACTTACATCAATTTTCTTGTCTAATGCTTTTGCAACATCTGGTCCAAACTTTTTAATAATAATGGTGAATAAAATAGCTAATGTTATACCAGAAAAGAATTCATGTTCTGCAACAACTATTTCTTTTGACATTAAATAAGTTATAAATCCAATACCAAATACATAAGGTCCTGACACACCAGTCTTTTTGTAAAAGAACTAAAAGAACAATAAGAGAAAAGTAAAAGTTTAAAATTAAGAATACAATACTTTCAACATTTTTAAGTTTTAAATAAAATTTATTAAAGCTATTTAAAAATTAAGATAAAATAATTTATATGTGAAATACCTCAAACCATTCTTCAGGAATAAATCCAAATCTGACTGGACCTCCATAGATCCTTCTCGTAGGCCGAGGAAAATTAATTAGATCTCTTTCAGGACCTTCGACAATTTTAACAGATGATTGCTGCACATGGTTAACTTCACTACTTGCAACTCTAACAGCACTACATAATATTTATTCAATTATTTTATAATTGTTAAACAAATATATTTATAAAATTAAATTATACTATTATTTCAAATAGACAATGACAATGAATTAGAAAATAAAAATTTTTAATTCTGAATATTAAAAGGTATTTTTAAAAAATATTAGATTCTGAAATAGAATCAGAGGCTAATATAATTTATTATGTATAACAATTGAAATTAACCAAATAGAAATTAAAATAAATTTGATTAGACAGACTGATCTGCAATCATTTTAGATTATAAATGTTCCCAATACATCCATTAATTTAAATGTTATTTGAAAATTTTTCCAACATTCATGCCTTTTTAATTAAAATTAAATCTATTATGTAAGAATACAATGAAAATCAAATAATCATCAATGAAAATTGATTAATTAGATTTTTATCTATGAAATGAATAAAAATTTAATTAATCAATTAGGAGTATTGTTGATAAAAAATTATTTATATACTAAAATAACTTTTTATCAATTTTTAAGAATATATATGATATGCTCTTAAAAATTGATAAAAAGTTGAAATTCATGTACAAGCTAATCTCAAATTTCAAGAATTATAATAATATGGTAATTATTGAAATGAACAGGTGAATATTTTTTTTTTTAATTTTAAGAACTTTCAAGATTCAATGAATTATTGGAATAAATATAGGCACTAGACAAAATGTCTATATTTCTACCACAATACAGAACTAAAGCTGGACAGGAAACAACACATGATCATGCTACATCATATCCAGCTGCCTTTATTGACATTTGATAGTCCACATTCTTATCAAATGTAACTCACTAATGAATGAAACTTTTACTGAATCACAAAATTGGGAACCTGTATAATAACCTGTATAATTGAGAAAAACAATTCAATGTTTAGTTCCTTAGTAAATTTTTTTATTGTATATTATCTATCAATTCACACTAATTTCATCATTTCAGTTTTTTATATAATGCAATTTTATAGAAATATTTGGCAAAAATATCAAAAGAAATATTAAATTTTTTCAATACATCTCAAATTCAATATATGAAGTTTGATCAAAAAATATCCAGAATGTGCATATAGCTTAATATCTAGCAAGTGAAATGCAAAACTACTGATATATAATAGGACCATCATTTATGAATTAATTGTCATTAAGTTTGTTTTGATATTCATTTCACTCAAATTTTATAGTAGTTTTTGCAATTTAATCTTCTTTACCACAGAAATTTTTAAGATGTGCTTGATCAAAGAACAAAGCATGTTTGTGTGAAATTTTATTTCAAACTTAAAAAACAGTGACAGAAACACTTCAACTTTTAAAAACTGTTTTTGGAGAAAATGATCTGAGTCAGTCCACCTGTTTTGAATGGTTCAGGCACTTAAAAGAAGACAGAACTTCATAGATGATGAAAGACCAGAAAGGCTTTCAGTTTCCAAAACTGATGAGAAGATTATCAGGTTTACAAAATTATTCATGACAATCATCAACTGACTGTTCAAAATGCTTGCAGAAATAACAAAAATATATTAAGATTAAATACATTTTATAGGCTTTCTTGTAATACAGCCTTTTTTTGTACATCCTTTTACATCGCAACGATGCAATGTAAAAAGGATGTACAAAAAAAAAGTGTATTACAAGAAAGCCTATAAAATGTATTTAATCTTACAATATACATCTTAATTTTACGTTTATTACAAAAATATATAAGTTTGCTAATATATTTTAAATAATGTTTGACACTATTGAGAATGCATCAGCTCCCATATTCCTGCTGGTTAAGAAGTTTTTAACAAAGAACAAAATCACTGTCATTTCCCAGCCATCAGGGTTGCAGAGTCAGAGGTTTTGGGTGTAGTCGGAATTTTAAGCTGCCCAGAGTCAAAGTCAGTTTTTGTTAAAAGGTGCAGTCTGAGTTGGATCATTTTCCATCCGATTTTGCAGTCCTAGGTTGCAGAGACAAAAGTTTTTTGGTGGAGTCGGAGTCGGATTTTTAAACTGCCTGGAGTCGGACCTTATAAATTTTACGGGGTCAGAGTCAGAGTCGAATCATTTGCCATCCACTCTGCAACCCTGCCAGCCACCATACTAAAGTATGGTGGCTGGCAGGGGAAATGGGGAATGAAAGGGGAAATGTTACATAGGATCAAGTCAATCTATTGATTTGATCCTATGTGACTTTTTGTTTTCAAAATTGAAGAAAGCTTGCTAAAAGGATGCAATTTTCAAATAATTGAAGAAAAAAAAATAATTTGGAGACTGATTCCCAAAATTACCTACAAGGAATGCTTCCAGTGGTAGAAAATGTATTGGCAATGGTACAGGAATCCCTTGATTAGTGCGGGTTTGAATAATGCAGTTTTGATTAGTGTGCAAAAAAATTTTGAGACTATCCCTTATTAATATATGCAGTGCCAAATTTGATTAGTGCACAAGTGCGATTTTTTTTTTTTGCAAACACTCTGAAGCATTGGCAACTGAATCTTGGGGATTTAGTCTACATAATTAGAGCACTGCAATAAATTTATTTATTTATTTATTTAATTCTG
>AYEL01082988.1:0-75160 GCA_000484575.1 Olivierus martensii | reverse complement strand
TGCTTTTCAACATATATCTAGAAGAGATGATTAATGAACATCTGAATGATACTGAGGGGCTCAGAATTGGAGGTAGGGTAATTAATTGTCTGAGATTTGCAGATGATATGGCACTCTTGGCAGAAAATGATGCCACAATGATAAAACTATTAGGAAACCTAGTAAAAGGATGTCAAGAATTTGGAATGAAGATAAATGTTGACAAGACTAAAGTAATGTGTGTGGGAGGTGAATGGAAAGAGGTAAAGGCAATGATAAATGGTGAAAAAGTTGAACAGGTGGAAGAAATTAAATACCTTGGCTCATGGATAGACTCAGAATGCAAGAGCAGCAGGGACATCAAGAGAAGAATAGGAATTGCTAAAGAAGTTTTTAAACGAATGCAAAGAATTCTATGTGGGCCATTAGCTTTGGATATTAGGAAAAGAATGGCCAAATGCTTCATTTGGAGTGTCTTTCTCTATGGAGCAGAGACATGGACCATGAGATCCTTGGACATCAAAAGAATCGAAGCATTTGAGATGTGGGTATGGAGAAGACTAGAAAGAGTAAAATGGACTGAAAAGATGAAAAATGAGGATGTTCTCAAGAAAGTAAAAGAAAAAAGGAGACTACTCAGAGAAATTAAGAAAAGAAAAGCAAATTGGATTGGTCATAGAATCAGGGAAAAGGGTCTTTTTGCAGATGTACTAGAAGGATTAGTTGAAGGAGGGAGAAAAAGATTAAAAATTTAATAAAAAAATATATTTTATATTTTTAAATAAATATAATAATATTTTGCCCTTTTTTAAGCATATTCATTAATTGGTGGAAAATTGTAAATTGTAAAAGTTGCTTTGAAGGTGATCGTTTTAATGATGAATTTCGCAAACCAGTCAGGGCAAACAACACTTTACACATGAATTTCTTACAAAACATGTCATTATGGTTGAAAACATGGAGATCATCTGTTCCAATTATAAATAGTATATCATCACAAACTTTTCAGTCCTTGATTACTACCACTGATGCTTTCATAAACTTAATTCCTTATTTATTTCAAAATTATGAAATAGATTGTATTTTACTTGGGAAATTTCAAACAGATGCTCTTGAATCTCGTTTTGGTTCCTATCGACAAAATGTCAGGTGCTAACTATTATATCAGTTTTGTGCAGTTAATAGAAAGTGAGAGAAAACAGATTTAAAAATAGCATTAGAAGGTTTAATAATTAACAACTCAATCAGCATCATCATTAAAAGTCTATAAAATATGTTTAATGCAGAGTAAATTTAACCAGTATTCCAAGTAGATCAGACGTCTTAGATTTAAAAAAAATGTATATATTTTAAACAAAAGTTTTAATTACATTTAACAAAGACATTTTTCAACCAATTGTATAAATGTTTCATATTTGTAAAAAATAATACATTTTAATACGTAAGAGAAAAGTAACTTGTAAAACACGTTGATACTCGGACCATTGTGGTCACATGACCTCATCGAAATGACGTCGTCGCATCGGGGCCTGTCTTTCTAGTCGGCTATGATAAATTATTGGATTTGCTGACGACATTCATTGTTATGTCACGATAATATCACAATTTCGATGTGACGTCATTCAAATCAGATAAGTCGTTTTATCCTACACTATTAACACTTAGTGCCATCTGTTAACAATAATATAAACTAAATTTTTTTATAAAAATGAAATTCTATCCTGCAGGATTAAAGGATCCTATAAGATTAAAGAATACGGTGTCAAGGTGTTCCTTAATGGTAAAACATCACTATTGAATTTCATGAAAATCTGCTAGTTAGTTCAAAAGTTTATTAATAGAGGACATTTAAGGTGTCAAGGTGTTCCTTAATGGTAAAACATCACTATTGAATTTCATGAAAATCTGCTAATTCAAAAGTTTATTAATAGAGGACATCAGACAACAGAGATGGAACCAATTTTATAAGACTCCATTTCCTTCAGAACAGCGGCGGACCGGCCATAAGGACGTTCTGGCAAATGCTAGAAGGGCCGGTGCCATCGTAACAATATGGGCCAGCAGCCGATGAACCGATTTTTTATGTCACGCACTGCACTTTCAATATAATGAATATTTGTTTCAGATTCTTCTTCATTCAAATTCATCAATATTTTAGTATTTGCACACAAATAAAGACTTGTACTTCAGGTAATTATTTTTATTTTGTCGTTAAAATTTGTTTTGTAAAAAATACTATGTATTTAATTTATTTAATATATATTACAGATATATCGTGGCAAGGATATTAAGATATAAAAATAAAGTAAAGACAGGAGTATTGCAAAAAAATTTATAATTATTTAATTTTTTTCTATATCTTACGGCGAAATGTCCTTACGACGATATATCCGTGCGGCGAATTTCCTAATACCAAGTCTAATTAGTGGGCCGTTAACCCATAGATGGGCCGCTGTCAGGATAATGCCAGAACCGAAAATATGTCCCAGTCCGCCCCTACTTCGGAAAGTAGGCTAAAAATGGATTATTGGGATTTGATAACTTTTTAATTTTATGGATAAATCCATAAAGTATTTCAAATACAAAACATTGCAAATTATTCAAATTTTACGAAGTTATAAATTTATTAATTTTTAAATCACTGTTTGATTTGGTCAAGATGGAGTTGTTCTAAATTTAGAAAATTATATGTTTTGAATATATCTCTATTTTTATATACATTTGAAAAATTTCTTTGATAAAATTGATAATAATATTATTTATTGCCAATAAATGCTTTAATATTTTTAAATTAATCGTATTTTTCAATAAATATTGAATATTTCAAAATTATCAAATAAAACACAAACAAAATAATTATAGTTGAAAAAAATATATAACGATCACAAAACTTGATGCTTAATCAAATCGAAAAATTTCAGAGCTAATTTTATATTTTCTTTAAAATTACTTTTCTCTTTTTCCACATCTATATATAGAAATACTTAAATGCTGTTATCCATCAATTTTCCAGTTATTGAAAAAGAAGAAAAATAAATGAAAACTTAGTTTTTAGCTTTCTAATAGAAAACTAAAAATTGAGTTTTGTTTTTCATGATTGATTTTTTTTATATAGAAATACTTAAATGCTGTTATCCATCAATTTTCCAGTTATTGAAAAAGAAGAAAAATAAATGAAAACTTAGTTTTTAGCTTTCTAATAGAAAACTAAAAATTGAGTTTTGTTTTTCATTACAGATTTTAAAAAAATCAATTTTAGGTTTTAAGTCTTATAACATTATCATGTTGTTGTCTGTGTCCTAATTAATAATTTTGAAATAATGAACGGATTTTTCATAAAACTTTATTTTTAATGGTAAAGCATTATTACATTTTATATGCCAAATTATTCAACAATCTAGTTAAAACTATTTAAAAATGGCGGGCATTTAATCTTCTTATATATTTTTTTAATATATCCTAACTATTCATTGGATTTTAAATGAAACTTATCAGAATGACCATGACATTAAAATGATTTCGATGACACATAAATTAATAATTTATTTTAAAAGTAATAATTGATGTGTCATTATTTTATTTTACTTTATTTAAATGGCTATCATTCAAACTTCAAAAGTTTCTCTTTAATCAGTCGACTTTCAAAATTTGTTCACTGGAAAGTTATTATAGGAAAATTCACGATGGAGCAATGCATAAAAATCATTTACTTTTATTTCCAAAATCAATGCTCCATTGTTCTAATGCAGAATTCGTACTTGCGGAAAAGGTGGTTATTTATATGACATCATTTTCCATACATAGTTAAAAGATTCCCATTTTCTGTTCTTTAATATATAAAAAATGAATAAAAATAATTAAGAAATAAAAAAGTTATTAAATTTTTAAATGGTAATGTGATTTATTTGTCATTCTATACTGTATATGATTTTTATAAAATTTAACACTATGGTCAAGTTATTAAAGTTTAATTAAAAGTAATATTAATTAATCCAGAAGATTCATTCGTTGAAAAGTGACGAAAATTCAATTTACTGAAATAACACCATAATATGTAAAAAATTATTAAGGTTTTTATTTTATATCACTGACACAAGATGGCGCTAAGCGTTAAAATTTGGCATACAATATGGCTTGCCTGAATTGTTCCTACAGTTTTAAAGGATAATAATTAGTATTTATATAAATTAATGTTTAAGTTAATTGCATTTAAATATTTCCTAGTCTGCACTGAGTACATCAGCTTGTATATAATAATTACAGGTAAATAATGTACTAATATACTTAAATTTAACTGAACTATTAAATAGATTTTTATGACATTTAACATAAGGTTATGTCATTGAAGATGATTATGATGATATAAATATTTTCTCTTAACTTTAATCATTCCAAAATAAAAGACGCGTTCAATTAGGTTAGGTTAGTTTAGCCGCCATATCGCACGTGGGATATTTTGTATCTGACGGCGGCCACTTACGGCCGTATTCACCATCTCGAGTTAGAGTCAGAGTTAGGGTTATAATCCGGGTTAGAATAAACTTGGTATTCATCATCTCAAGTAACCCAGGAAAACGGAATTAACTCTTACCTCCAGAGCACGACGGGTTAGAAATTAACCTTGATTTTTACGCATGCGCTGATTGAGCAACTTTCGAGATAGCAGCAGTGACGAAGAAATGATAGAAAATTTGGAAAATTTAGAATTTTTACAACATTTTAATAATCGAATTAGACGAAATTAAATTAAAAGAAGAAATGACATGGAAAGTCTTGACGATTACGAATTTATTTGTCGATATCATTTACAAAAGGACTAAAAAATTGGCCAACAAAATTGACTGTAAGTTATCAGCTCAAAGTTCGAGAAATTATTCAATGCTCCTTTGAAACATACTTCTGAAATCAAAATAGAATCTGGATTTTTATCGCGTATCGTTTCTGCCACTGTTATATTAGATAAACCTATGTTAAATAATAAAAGATTAGCCTAAATATTTTCAAATATACCGTATAACGAATAACTAATGCTAATTGAAAGTGCTAATTTAAAATATTTTCCTGTTATATATTGGGAATCGCTATCACATGCATTTTCAAGTGGTTGTGTTGATGCTCCCATTGATAGCAATCTTCCCCCAACTGAGTAAACGTCTTTGTTGAAATTTAATCCACCAAGAAATAATTTGAAGAAATATATTCATATTTAATTATAAGTAATTCTTTATTTTATATAAAATTCAAAATGAAGAAAACAATCCTCTTGAAATAATAATAAAATCAAATAAATATATTTTTATAATTAGATAAAATAAACTAGTTTTAAAAGCTCAATTTTATTTTGAGCTTGTTCTCTGATTGCTTTCTTATTAATTTTTATAGCAATCCCCAAGTTGCTTCATTGTTCGTACTATTATTCCTGGAATTCCATTGTATTCTTTCCCAATTGCTTTCCAAGTTTCTTGCTTTTTTTATTGCTACTGTGTTGGTTTTTTATTTTCGATAACGTGTGAATATATTTTTCCGTTAACTGCAATAACATTTTCAAAATTAGTAAAATTACATCTCTGATTTATTTCTCCCTCTATTTTTATTACATATATCATGTGATTTGTGAAAGCCAATCACATTGCTTGTTTCAAACGGAATGTCATTTAATCTCGTAAACAGTAGTATTCGGAAAGGCTAACCCAAGAATTCGCGTACTCGAGGGTTAATATTCTTCCTGAATACCGATGAGAGTTAACTTCGCATCTGACCCGAAGTTATAATTTACCTCGAGCTGACTAACTCGTCATTTAACTCGAGATGGTGAATACGGCCGTTAGAGCGCCCATCACAGGTTAGCCAACACCCATGATGGAGTCAACTGGATGGTTGAAGAATGGGGTTCAACGGGCCGGGCGGCCGGGCCCGGACCCTTCCTGAAAAACTGGAGGTGTAGGACCCGGATCCTCCAGGGTGACAGCTTTACCACGCGGCCATCCGGCTGACAGACATATTCGTAAAGTAGGCGATTTGTTCTTTCCAGAATTGCTTCTTTTAATTACTGTGATTCTTATGTGCAATGCTTATGTAATTTCTTTAATTAAATGTAATTAATTTCTGTATTCCATTTTAAAGATTGCATATTTTTTCATTTCGGATTATACGTTACATGTCAGTCTTCATTTAAAAAATGGAAGACGAGTCATTTACACTTAAAATACTACAGAATTATAATAATTAAAAATAACTATATGAAAATTTTAAAAATATTTTTAAATTCTAGAAATTTTTAACTTCTTCCAATAATAACTTTATGTCTTATCAGATAAAAGCATTTTGTAAAAATCAGGATTTCTTAATACACAGTATGGAAAAGTTTTGATTTAAGAGAAAAGTTTTCCATGATTATGTCTTATCAGATAAAAGCATTTTGTAAAAATCAGGATTTCTTAATACACAGTATGTGTATTAAAAAATCAGGATTTCTTAATACACAGTAAAGTTTTGATTTAAGAGAAAAGTTTTCCATAATTTTTTACCTATCGACTTTTCTCTTGGATTAAATTACATTATAGTATATTAAATCTACTGAAAAATAATTCGCTATTCATTTAAAATAATAATAATAAAAATTCACATTTAAATTACAGTTGTTATTATGAAAATTTTATAAAATGAAAACAGTGAAATATAGTTACATTATAGTATATTAAATCTACTGAAAAATAATTCGCTATTCATTTAAAATAATAATATAAAAATTCACATTTAAATTACAGTTGTTATGAAAATTTTATAAAATGAAAACAGTGAAATATAGAATTGAAAAGATAATATACAGTTTTATTAACTGAAGTTTTAGAATAAAACATTCAAATATAGGATGTTATGACATTTTTAATTTGATTCTCATCCAAAATCTGTCTTCGTTTTGTATATAGGAGATATCTTTAATTAAATTTCCAGTAAGTTTAATTAAATATAATAACATAAGTTGCATTAATGTATTCAGTCTCAGAAGAAATAGGTCTTATAATGTTTTGATTACTCGTGCTGATGTAGCTTGTGCGATGATTCTGTACAAAGAATGCAAAAACATCAATATTGTATTTTTTATTCAACTTATCTAGATTAACCACTGGCTGTATTGATAGCAATTGTTAGTATTCCATTTTTTTTTTTTTGGTAACAGATATCGCCACTTTCCACTTAGAGTACAAAATGGCAGGATGAAACAAGCCCTTTCCTGTGAAAGGGCTTGTTTCATCCTGCCATTTAGTACTCATTCCTGCCAAGGGGTCAATCAGATTTGAAGAACAGGGATCGATGGATTGAGCCTGGACACCATGATAAATGGTGTCCAGGCTCAATTGGGTCTCACTTCTTGGGACCCAATTTTTTTCTTGGCTTCGATTCTTGGGTCCCACTTCTTGGAACCCAAGAATCGAATCCAGATCGTCCAGAGTGGAAAGCCGAAACGTTTCCACGCGGTCAATCCAGCCGATATTATTACATTAATACATTTACAAGATTCGGGATTGAAATTCTCATCTCCAGATTTTTCAGGAAATCCGAACCTAACTTGTTGCTCATCCTTCATGTATTCAATTATAAGTATGGTCAGCTAGAGATGGACCTTGGAATGATTCCACTGCTTAGTAATTCTACCTCCTAGGTAGGAATGGCATAAAATCTAAAAAGAATAAAACTAATGGTTTATACAGTACTTTTACATCATTTTTCATATAAGAAAATACTAAGTAATGAACCAGGACGAGATTTCTTTTAAAAATATATAGCGTTTTAGGCTCCCTAATTTGTTTCCAGATCTTCCAGATTAAAGACAGATCCTTATCATATGGCAAGTTGACCAATCATCGTACACGATTCATCTGAACAGAATTCGTGATCTTTTTATTGTTCATAGTGAAAAATTTTCCATCAATGGCCTGAAATAGAATGAATCAATTATTATTATGATAAGGAATTTCATTTTTGCTAGTTCAACACAATAAGTCCACATTTGCGGCTTCCTATTTGCATATTAAATTCACTGGCCTCTATTCAGATAATATAATTTGACCAAAGTAACTCCGTCTAATGATACTGCTTAGCATATAATTATTTTTCTCATTATTGTAGTCAGCATCACTTCTTGGAAAATTCAAAGGTGCAAAAGTTCCATTGTTTAAAAAATACAGTACACTAATTACCGAGGATCAGAATTTTTAATAAGGGGTCCAGTCACGATTCGTTGATTCCAGCCTTCAGTTCTTAGAATGATTCTATTACGGGTGTTGATCAATCGGTGGTGACTCTGAAATACTGCCTCTAAAATATGAAATTCGGAAGCATAATTAAAATGAACAAAATTTCATGTATGTTACATACATAGATCTTGTATTACACACATATCTTGTGGTGTTCTGGAACAGGTAGAACTTGAGTTAACACTTAACTTACTTGAAAATTTAATCAGGTATAGAACAGGAATCTAAAAAATATGATTGCAAACTTTGTATCTGTACGGAATTAAACACAAATTTAGTGAGGTAATAGTAAACATCGATTTGCAGTATTAGAGAATCTTTAATTATTCATATCGATAAATAATAGCCAGACATCAAATACTCGTATCAGTCCAGTTATTAGCTCCATATTCAGAATGATAAAATTGCAATATCTGTATATTGAAATGGGAATAAAATAATTAGTTACCATGAATAATTAAACCATATACTATATTATATCGTTGACAGATGTCGGCTTAATCTGAATAAATAAACTCAATTACGAATTTCAATTCAAAATAAAAAATTCGCATCCAAAACGATTCAGATTACTTGAAAATAGACTGCAAACTTTTAGAATAACAATATTAAAATTCATTTATTCATTGAACTAGACTTTCGTTCATTATCTTAAAATAATTATTAAACAACACAATGATAAAATTGTAAAATAATAATAATTGAAATCTTAAGTAACAATAAACAATTCTGGAAACGATTTTCGCGGAATTTCTATTAATGATTTTGAAAAATTTACTATTTAGATCATGTTTCCAAATACCTATACTGAATTATTAAACATTTATATTATATATCTGACCTACAGTAGATAATGTTTTATTTTCATTTATGTTAATTTAACGAAGGATCTCATTTAAATAATCTTTTCTATATTAATATTTCTTGCTAAGTAAATAATTTTTATTTTGTAGTATTCATTACTTTACAGATATCTAAATATAAAATACGATTCAAATCCGTATATAAAAGAGCAGATTCAAACATTCACATGATCAAATTATAAATCGACAGTATATCAGTAGATATTAATAAAACGCAAATCTGATAATTAATAGCTGCCGTTGGATATTCTGAACATTTTTTAAATATTTACATTCTTTATTAATAAACTTTTATTAAAAAAATCACTTCATTGACTGAATTCAGTGGATTCAACTAATAACCTAATACATAATTTAAATGCTTAATTGGGACAACTTTTAACTATTGGGACAGTAGCAGAAAAGGAATTTTCAATTTTTGATATGTTTTAGGGATTTTTCTGGGACAGTAGCAGAAAAGGAATTTTCAATTTTTGATATATTTTAGGGGTTTTTCGAAAATATGGTAACACTGCGTACACTAATACTTGTTCTAGAAATCTAATTCTGATATCAAAAAGTGCATAGAAAATATTTTTACATTAAAATTTATCAGAAAATTTATAAAATGAATTGAAATTAATACTGTTAAAATCGTAATCTCTCTTTTTCCTAAATTTTTGTTTATTTTTAAAGTATTTTCCAATTCTAAGTTAACATCATAACTCTATGATGTTAACTTTTTTAACTCTTTTTTAATGTTAACTTCTTATATAGTTTTCACAGAATAACAGCTCTTCACAGGAAAGTTTTCTTAAGAATAGTAACGTTTTCGACCTTCGATAAGGCCATCATCAGTTTTAATCTAGAAGACCGTTAGTAAATATATACTAATTTTTTCAATGACAATATGAATATACAGTACTGTTAAACATATTTCAATTCCCTGCTCAGGTGGCTACGGCCTGCTCGTGATGACGTCACTACCTGTGCCGAGGCCTTGTTATCTAGGTGGTGTTGTCTAGATGGTGTTGGTTATATTCAAGTGCTGGATGTTATTTTCGTGTTTGTAATGAAATCTAAAATAAAAAAATGTGTATGCAAAACACAAACATGCAAACAACACAAATACATATAGATGGACACAAACATAAAAAGACATATATGGACGAAAAAATAAAAGAAAAAATATAGAATTAAAGTACACGGAATAACATTCGTAATAAAATATACATGGTAAAATGTTAAGGTTGATACGAAAGTCGGATAATTTATATAATAAAAAAATAAAAAGGAGTTACAATAAAAACATAATTTATTGATAATATTCTCCGTTTGTGTAACAACAGTTGTATTCTGCGTTGCCTTGCTACCATTAAACATATCCCCCTTTTGCGACACGTGACCATCGATTAGCCAACTGTAGTCGGTAGCCAGAAATTTATAGTATAATCGATGTTCAAAACTCACTCAGTTTGCTAAAAAAATAAAAAAGACAACACAAACATTTATAGACGGACACAAACATAAAAAGACAGGATAAACAGATATAGACGAACACAAACAAGAAACAATAAAAAAATACAACAAAGAAATTTCATTTGTTGAAGACAGTGATTGTAATGTGCATTGTTACTGTACTTCTATATATTTATAGAATATTTTGAGATATTTATGCATTTTTTACAAATTTCTTATGAAATTCTGGATCGATAATTAATTTTAATTCATTATTTAATTTTAATTCGAAGCTAACAAATACAGAAATCTAATTCTGACATCAAAAAGTGCATAGAAAATATTTTTACATTAAAATTTATCAGAAAATTTATAAAATGAATTGAAATTAATACTGTTAAAATCTTAATCTCTCTTTTTGTCCTTTATTCGTATTAAATTATTGTTTGAATGCATTCTGGGCATCCAAGTGATAATACAATTTTCAAAAAACTTAAAAATTGATATTTAAATGCAAAGATTAGCATACACAAATTCATTTTTCAGATCACGATTATGTGCATCAAGTTGGGGGTATTTATTCTCTAAATTATCAATTATCAGTGCCACTGTGGTGTTACGGATTCCGAAATTTTCAACATTATCATTAATTATACTTTTTGTAATTATTGTAATGAATGCAATATCTTTACTAAATAATTCAAATACGAATGATTGGGATAATCAGAATTTGAATCATTTCTAATTGGTTCAAGATACGTGGTTTAACTGTATGGTATTTTGATCATTATTAATGGGATGAATACCCTACTGAATATCACGTAAATTCATTAATTTATTCAAATACTGGGAAAAATATAGAAAGTGCAGTAGTAGCATAGTCATTTTAGAAGTCTCGTTGATATAGTAAAATATTTTCACTTATAGGCCTTTATTGGATTCTCTGGGAATCGAGTTTATTAAAAATGATCGAAATTGAATCATATCTATCTATAGGTCTCAGAGTCTCAGTATCAAAACGAAATTTGGTGCAAATATCGGATTTGAAAGATATTCATATAAGGCGGAGTGGGGTAAGTATGTAGTTGGGAGTACATTAATGGGCTTTTTTTATTATAAGATAAGCGAAATTTTACAAGTTGATATTGTAGTAATCCACTAAAAGTCAATATCAGCCTATCGACATAGATATCGCACGATGACTGATGAGATTCCAGTATTTATACTACATCGACCTTTACAAAAGCGTCGCGTCCGAACAGCACACACAACTTCGACAGTACCATAAAAGTGCAATAATTCTTAAGATAACTTCATATTAAGAGCTATTTTTTGGTAAAGTATGAAGAATATTGATTAAAGTTTACATTAAATAAACAATATTTATTGACATTTTAAAATTTATTGAGAAAACGCTAGTACGCTCTTGCACCGTAAATATTGTTACGTGGGCAAGTGTCTTGGTGTAATTGCGTGTTAAGCTTTTCTTGCCACATAACACGTTCAGTTTTATTGTTTCGTGTTCTACATTTTAATTTGTTTATTAACTTTTATTTCTTGCATATAACATGGTTCGCAGCTACGTCAGAAAAACCAACATGAGGCGATTATTCAGAAGAAATGAACGAATATGAACGTTGTCTAGATCAGCGTTTCTCAAACTATGTTCCACGGAACATTGGTGTTCCGCGGAAGATTAATAAGTGTTCCGTAAAAAATTATGAAAATTAATATGTTCTCATATGATTTAATTAAATTATTGTGCCAAGTTGATACTGGAGTCGCCAGTTTATTTTACATAATTACAATTTGATAATAAATGTTTGTTTTGCCTATTTTATTTATTATTAATATTTACCTATACTATAAAATAACCAAAGTTTTCCGTAAAAATTTCAGGATTTGTGAAGGGTTCCATCATAGAAAAAGTTTGGGAAACGCTTCTCTAGATGATGATTGACAAATTGTAATACCGACATGCAACATTGTTCGAGATGATGATTGATAAATGCAAAGATATTATCAATTAAATTTTCATATAAAACCATTTTTTATTTGATAAAAACATTTTGTCATATTAAATAACAAAATATGTACTTTGTTACTTTGAATAAAAATAAAAAGTGATGTAAAGTAATTAATGTGAGAGGGGGAATAGCTGAAATAAAACAAAAATATAAAGTGATGTAAGTACACAAATTGTTTAATAATAACTTGTGTGAAAACAAAAATATAAAGTGATATAAGTACACAATGTGATAGGAGGTATAGTGAAATAAAACAAATATATAAAGTGATATAAGCACACAAGTTATTTGATAACCAAATTTGTGTACTTACATCACTTTATATTTTTGTTTTATTTCACTATACAGTGGCTGATCGATTAACGAACTCGGATAACGAACACTTCACAGAATAAACTGTGGGACCCGCGGACTGACGGAATGACAGATCGACCGGATGGCTGCGTGGTAAAGCTGTGGCTTACCATCCTGGAGGATCCGGGTCCCACTCCTCCAATCTTTCAGGAAGGGTCCGTGCCCAGCCCGTTGAACCTCATCCTTCAACCATTCGGTTGACCCCATCATGGGTGTTTTCCAGCCTGTGATGAGCTCTCTATAAGTAGCCGCCGCCAGATAAAAATATCTCACGGGGATATGGCGGCTTAACTAACCTAACGGAATGACAGGCTTAGGCCTTGCGCGTTCGTGGAGATGTGGGTAAGGATGGGAGAACAGTAGTTTTTCCCGATTAAAATGAACTCAGAGACAACTTAAAACAAATCAAAGATTTATTAAAGAAGATAAGAGAGAGATTTTATAACATTTTGGTCTTAGAATGCACCCATACCAGGATGAGGTCAATAGGCTTGGGATCTCTATCACGACAATGTATTAATCACGTCCGAAAAACCTGAAGTAAAGAGAAAAGCAATCGATATTGGACAGATTCTTTCACAGAAAATAAACATAATAGATTAAAATGCAAGATTATATATGTATATATTATGGTTATTACATATAAATAAACATAAATAAATAATTATATAATTTCTTACTATTTATTTATTTTTGGGTCTCCAGAACGAATTAATCAAATTCCCATAAAAACCTATGGTAAATCGATGATTGGTTAACGAACATTATTTTAGAACGGATTATGTTCATTAACCGCTCACCCACTGTACTTCCTCTCACAATTCAGAGATTGTTTCTTTAACAAAGAATAACTCTAAAACGAAGCAACCGATCTTAATGCGGTAAAAAGAATTTTATAGCAGATTTGTTTATAATTCTTCTCTTCTCAAGTAGCGTGAGTAACTAAACTTCAAAGCGTTTTTATTTTGTACGGACGCCCTTGTCCCGTTTCGGGGTAAGTGCAAAATAGCTAACATTTTGTACAATTTTGTAGCGAAATAAAAATTTACAAAAATGAATTTAACGGTAACAGCTGCGCAATGCGATTGGTACTGACATTGTTATATATTTATACGATAGGTTAAAATACTTGCGTTTAAAGTCCAACTTTGCAAAAACCACTCTGCACTTACCCCACTCCGCCTTATATGAGTACTATAAATAGTATACAGCAGCGGTGGCGAACCCTTATAAGGGTGGGTGACAAAAATTGGTTAAACTTATGTATAAACTATCCCTCGCTTCCAATCACAATGTTAATTTAATTAAAAACGATGTACCAGCTCCAAGTTTTGCATGCCCAAAAACATTTCCAGCGTGCCATAGGTTCGCCATATTTGGATAATTTTTAGCACTCTTGATCAGGATCAAGAGGGCTAAAAATCATCCAAATGTATTCATTATTTCTATTATAATAATAATAATTTAAAATTTTCAAATACTGTACATGTAAAATCGATAAATGGAAAGGATCCACGATCGAGTCATCGATCTTTTTAAATAACTAATACCGGTACTTTTATCTGAATAACTAGAAGACGAATGTTTAACAATCTGTTTGATGAAATAAATGTAGTGTAAAAGAGACAGTCGAGAAGCTTATGATTTTAAGAACTGAAAACTTTTGCAAGATTATAATTTAGATCGAAATTCGAATGGTAACATAAATTAATTCAGTTATGCCGGCATATCTGGCCAGAAATAACATCCAAAGTAAACCAATAGATTGGGAAAAGGTGTCATGTATGAACAAAAAAATCCAAGTGTATTAAAGTGGCGGCGATTTCAAAGTCAGGACAGGATAACTATCAACTGTTATGGGGCAGTCGAATGGTGGAAGGATAGAAATCAACAAATGAGTAAATAGTCCCCATAAAAATCTATTAGTCCGATATTTTGTTCATCTCTGTTTTTGTACTCACTGTAAAGAATAGAATAAACGCTTCCAAATTTGCTCATGATAATAGTTTTATCATACATTTCCAAATCGATTTCCTGCAGTAATCGATAAGTTAATATTTTTATTGACATTTTATGATTTAACATTAACATTTAATGCATAAAAAGCATACATTTTTACATTTTTAATAATAGAAAAGGAAATTTTTTCAATCTATGAAAAAACTCGCTTTAGAAATGCACTTGAACAAGGTTGGCGCAACTAGTGTTTTCGGGCGAGAATTCCTTCCCGCCCGTTACCATTTCCAAATCGATTTCCTGCAGTAATCGATAAGTTAATATTTTTATTGACATTTTATGCATTAACATTAACATTTAATGCATAAAAAGCAATCGTAGATTCGCTGAAATAAACCAAAATCTACTATGGCGCGTCTCCTACAAGAAAATCAACTGCGTGAGGAGTGGGTATTACAAAAAGAAATTCCGGGAACATCCAAAAGTGAGCGTGATGGAAAGGAGCCAGAAGTTGAAGAAGCATTAGATCAATGGTTTTCTATATTTAGCGGGCGAGACGTGACTATCAGCATTAGATCAATGGATTTCTATAGTTAGCGGGCAAGGTGTGAATATCAGCAAGTGTTGAAGACGAAGTCAGAGGAGATCAGTAAAAAGCTAATAATTAGGTATCTATTTTAATAAAGCATTAAAATAGGAACCTAATTATTATGGTAAAAAACTAATAATTAGGTACCTACTTTAATAAAGCATTAAAATAGTACCTAATTATTACTATTTTAATAAATCCTTAAAATAGGTATCTAATTATTATTTTTTTAAACCTACGAATTACATATTTTATTTTAGAATTTATTATTACTTGGTTTAATGATGACAGCTGGACCAAAATGGCTTAGTCCCATACGAATTACATATTTTATTTTAGAATTTATTACTACTTCATTTAATTGGGGCGAATTACATATTTTATTTTAGAATTTATTATTAGTTCATTTAATTGGAATTACATATTTTATTTTAGAATTTATTATTACTTCGTTTAATTAGGACAGCCGCTTAATTGGGCCAAAACGGCTTAGTCCCAACGTGTCCCAATTAAGAGGAATCCACTGTATTCTCCCTATAATCTTAGCTTCTTTATGAAATTAAATCTGTGGAGATTTTTTAAATAAAAAATCCAACAATCCACAAAATGAGACCATAACTTTACAAACTTTTGTCATCCTTATGTTATAATTAATAGAGTACGTAGTTATGATGCTGGCGCCAGTTCGTGCCTGCAAGTCGCGATACTCAGCATGGCGACAGTCATCCGTCTGACTATAAGAAAAAAATTTAAAAACAATATTGAAGAGCTTTGCGTGTGCGTCATTTTATTGTCCGCCTATAATTGGACATCAGTTCGTTGCCTTATTTAGAAAAATCTTAAATCTGTTAGCTTTTTCCCGACTAAGAACAATTTTTCGAATTTCTAGCATAACTACTAACATTATCCATTTTTCAGAATAAAGCATTGATTGGAAATATTTCTCATCTTCTATCTACAATAATTGAAAATATTTTATATTTACCGTGATATTTACCGTGTTTGGCGAGGCTTTTATTTTAATAATGCGCATGCATTATTAAAATAAAAGCCTCGCCAAACAACACAATAAACATACTACAAAACAAAATATTCGTGAAAAATATACATTTTATAAAGGTTATCATTTCTTTTCTCTCTATATTTTTTTATATAGTATTTGAACATTTAAGGAAATCCTATTTCTACAGTAAAAATTTGACATCTTTATATTCAACAAGTATGTTTTTTTTCCGAATTAAATTCGAATTTAATATAATGCTAGTTATTTTAAATTATATTAATTTATTAATACTGTACTGCTAACTGGGAATATCGGTAAAGAAACAAGCACGATTCTAAAAACAGAATCTTGCTTATTCTTTAAAAAACAAACAAAAACTTTTTTTTGTTAATGCAAGTCAAGATTCACAAAATCAATACTGCAATAAATTTCACAGAAAAAAATGAAAACTGAATGACATTGTTTATATTAAAATTGTTAAATGAATTTTTTCTACATTTTTATGCTTGTTTATTATTTGAGACCAAACAATAATTGAATTATTTTTTATTTTATTTTTCTATTACTTTATTATAATTAAAAACTCAACCAAATTTAAATAGTTCATGTCACGAAATTCAAAACCGTAAAAATAAAGATTTGTCACCGCTAGCAAATCTTAGAAAGGAATTTTATTTTTTTTTTTTTTGTTATTTAATATCTTATGGAAATGAATCACAACTGTAAAATCTCAAATTAATTTCATCGTGTCATATTTACTACTCCATTCCTCTGACATTATAACTTAAATACATTCTTTCCGAATTTCTTTCGTTATAATTTTATGACTTTGAACTAACGTAAACTTGGAAATATTTTTTGAATAAGATCAAATATCATTTTTTCCCCTAATTTACTATTTAAATACAATAGTTTTAATAATGTACAAATATAATTACAAGATTTCCGAAACTTTTGAACTCATTTATTTTTTATCTTAAATTTTTAAAATTAATGGATAATTAATAATACAGCTTAATTTTCGGCATTATTTTTCTGTTTAATTACAGTGAATTCAATGCTTTTATATCTTCCAATTATTTGAGAGTCTGTTTATTCGTAATAATTATCTTGAAGTTTCGTCGAAGTTTAAGCCTGCTAATAAGAATTGTTATGCCACAAAGCTTATGTAGAATATAAATCAGCCTAGTAAAACTCTTCTGAAGAAGTGCCCATTATGTAGAGGATTATTCGGAATTTCCTATCTAAGCCTGGTAGCAGATAACATGTCAATCGATAGAGATTAGAAAGGTTCCAAGATAGACCTTATCATTCTAGCTAAAATAGCGGGTTATTAAAGAAATATTGTATTCCCTTGGAGTATGGACGATATCTTGTCAGTAATGAGATTATTAGCTTAAGAGTTACATATTTATATTAGAAAACTTATCAGCTAATGTTAATAATCCTGCATACTAGGTTATGTTAGATCTTTACATTTTTTTTTTTTTTTCTTCCTCATTTGCAGTCTCTGATTATGTCGATCTTGAACATCATGCTTCATTATAATATACTCTCTCAATTTTGAAACGGAAAATGCAAAATTTCCAATATCGAATAATGTAATATGATGAAACATCTGTTTCATCAGGTTACATAATTCATTCAAGATTTTCGCTGCTATATTCAGATTGCGACAGCTGGCCGTTAATTATAATATGTATGAATTCGTCCGTTCTAATGAAAAGAAATAACGCTCGGTTTTGTTTTGTTTAGTCAGTTTCGAAATTAATTAGCGACACAAAAGAAGAAGAATAAGTTACTATTGAATAATATAATTTATACAATAGATAATATCGAATATGCTTTTTTATATAGTTAAAGATAAACTTGCCACGAAATAATAATAAATTCCGATCAAACAAAAGATTTTATTTAAAAATTAATTGAGAAATAGTTTTCAAATTTTAAGGAACGTTTTGTGTAGAACAATAAACCGATAAGGAAATAGATTGTAGTCTAGTAAATAAAACATTGAATGGAATTTTAAAACTTTAAATTAATTGCTTCAATTAAAATAAAATGGCTTCTTTTCAATGAAAATATTATATTTTTATTTTATTTCATGGGAAATTTCTATTGAAAAATTCATAAAATAAAACATTTTCTAATGTAAATTCTTCTTATTTATAATAAAAGATGGAACGAAGAGTAAATAAAGATAAAATAACAAAGGATATAACTCAAAATTATATTATTGCAAATATTTTAACACATTTGTTTATGAATCTGTTATATAAAAAATTGCTACCGACATTTTTAAATATTGCATAGCTTTAAGTTTAGTTTAAAGAGGATTATTGTATATTAAATCGTATGAAAAATAATTTTTTAAAATAAATATAGTATACTATGCATATACTATATTTATTTAAACGACTCATTTTAAGAATAGTATTATGACTAAGACTTAAGTACATATACAGTAAGCATGTAACTTAATAGACAATCATTTCTCTGGTTTTGGGAAAATCTAGGTTAAAACTAACTAGTCAGTATTTTTTTTCTATTATATCTAGATAATTTTATAATGTACACAGACTGAACTAAAAATATATATTGTATATTTAAAGTTGTATAAGTTAACTGAAAGTCTAAAACCAAAACATAAAACAATATATAAATAATTTGGGACAGATATTTCCATAGATTATATTTATGACATGTCATTTTGACCTAAATGGAGTGTGAATGAGACCTTTTTTTTATTATAGGTGTTAGAGCAACTATATCAGTTGCTAAATCAGTTTTATTAGGTCTTAAGGGTTGTTTTTTGCCGTAGCTTTATATTTGATTATCATATATTAATCCCAAGCTTAACTTTACGATTTTTATTTTTTACAAAATAAGATATTTAGATTAGAAAACATTTATACTGTATTTTAAAAATAAGGTATTACTTCTACTATACTCTAGCATATAACGATTTTCAGCCAGAATGAAATTTCAATTGTAAATGACTCTTGGTTGTTATCAGCATATCAAGATTCGCTCAGATTTAACACGCAAAGTTTTTTTAGCAGCATCGACCTTCTTATATTGTAGTTCATGTTTTTTTTTTTTTTTAACTAAAGCCTATTAAAAAGAAATAAATCAGTTTATTTTAATAAAACTTCTACCTTAGCTAAAAAATGGGCACGGACTGGATGTTTTCATTTTGAAAACAGCTAGTGAATATTTTACATTTTTGGAAAATATTTCAGTTTATCTATTATTAAAAGTTGGAAATGATAACTAAACATTAATAAATAAAATGCTATTGCTTCTCATTAATTTGTAAAATAAATCTTCTAGGATTAATTTCAGTAATTTAATCAGGTTGTTCGCAGATTTTACTAATTACAATCAATTATTTTGTATTGGAATGGTAATCAAATACGTTTTATTGTAAGAAAAAGTGCATTGGAAGGATCAGTTTAGAATCTAATAATTCTTGCACAATTTTTAATATATTTAGCGTAACTTTTTATTTATTTATTTTATAATTTGAGATTTTTTTCATTAGTTTCTGTTTTCTCAGACAATTCTTTTCAAATAAAATTAATTAATGGATCTTTAGTAAACTGAACCAGCAATTATTTGAATCAGTTTTTAACTTTATAGAAGTTTAATCAGCAGCTAGACTGCTGATTAAACTTCTATAAAGCACTGTACTAATTTTAAAGTTCGCAGTTGGAAGTTTATTAAACTTAAATTATGAATCACACAATCAGGAAAAACTACAAATCACGTAATATAAAAACAAGTGATGAACTTTTCGACCTTGTACCATGCTTGAAATGATAGAGTTGCTATTTATAAAATCTAGTGAATATTAAAAATAGATGACATCAATAGTTTTAAAATGATATTGCAAACAAAAAACTGTAGAATGATTAAAATTTGTGGAAATATTTGCGCTGTTTATTGTATATCTATGTATTAGATTGATTATCCATAATACCCAGTCCTTAATTAGTTCAAATAATGAGGTTTCTTTGTATTTTTTATCTCTTGTATGCTAAATGAATCTCAGTCTTTTGACATTTTTCCTATACTATGTAAATTTAAAATAAACTTTAAGTTATTTATACAAGTTAATGTTGTACATGACTTAACGATAATCGAATTTCTAGAAAGAAAAGAAAATTTGTGAAATTTTTATTAAATAAAGCTTATCGGAATTTTCTTTCGCTTTTAAATGTCTGTCGAGTCGTCTGATATATTGCTATACAGTACATTTCGTTAAGCGATCATTATACAAATTACCACTTGTGGATCCGTTGGACCATAAAGGTTAACTAATGGCTAATGCGCGAAGGAAAGTTTCACGTTTTTCCTTCTGTAAAATCTTTGTGCCTTTTTCCAGAAACCACGCCGTGCACCGCATGCAATCAAGCGGAAACCTATGAGAACATCATCGATAATTTCTGTCGAGCCGATTTTGGTAAGTTCAATCTTTCTCATTCTAAGTTAGATAGGTGGAATGTTATTGGAATGATCGATTGTTCAATTAAATAAGGCAATAAAAAAATTATGTTTACACTTGAAAAAGCTAATGCTTCTTCTAAAAGAACGAAATTATATACTCATAAATCGCTTATAGTGATTTAGTTTCTTTCTGCTATCTTTTTTTTAATTTATACTTTTTTCAGTGCTGTGATTTACTACTATAATTCCCACTAAAGTAAGAGAATATTATTTATTTATTCCTAAACAACGTATATATTCCTTCTATTGGGTGAGAAATTTTGTCTCTTCTTCACGTAAATCCTGCATCGTGACTGAAATATTAAAATTTTAGTTAAATGAATAAAATTTTAATTCGTTCGCTCATCATTCTAACAAGTCAATTTTGAAATTCTAATTTAGTTTTGGCATAATTTAGTTTTAGTAATTATAGTCGATCTAATCTGATTAAATTGTTATTTTATAAAATACATCGTACCTGAGATGCATTTCAGAACTACTAAAACAATGAAAAAAATATTCTAGTTTTTAAAGTGTTGGGAGAAATTTATGTAGTGAAAACAGTTTTTAATTTTTTTTTATTGTATTAATATTAATGAAGCGTACAAAAGTTTCTAATAATCAATAGTATCACATTTAATACTACATATTTTTAATAACTCAAAATGACGAAAAAAATCGTGAAATTCTAAGAAAGAGTTCGGAGATTTATCATACTTGTAATAATTTTTATAATGTCTAAATGTGAAATTTTTAAAATTTCAAATTATAAGATTAATTTACTGTAAAAATTTTGTGCTAACTCTGGAACTTATTAACTTGTTTAGCCGCTCGATATACCTGGATAATCGATTGACCCAGCGATCTCTCTTATCTCCAATTCGGGCCAGTGCGGATCTGAACTGTCGCTAGTGAACATCATTTCGCTTGACCTCTGCGTTATAAGACAGATATTTTATGACTTTTTTAAAAGCCATAAAGTAAAAATCAACAAATTTAAAATAAATTTTGCGCTGAAAATATGTATCAACTCCAATTGAATACTATATAAAACTAAATTTTTGCTCTAGTTCAATTCGTTGTTAGGATCTAGTGCGTAATATAGGTACGCGATTTCCACGATTGTATTGTTTAATTAAAATTATATTTTTAAACCTTTCATTTAAAAGTATTTAATAATATAATTACATATAAAAAAACTATTGCAGCAAATTGGAAAATTAGCAAACTCAAGATGTAAGTTTTTTAAGTTAAAATAAAAGATAGATACCGTCGTTTCAAATTAAAATATCGATTTTTTTTTTCCAATTAATACAAATTTTCAGGAGTACATGATTAGTATAACAATCTTAAATAGATACGTTTTTGGAACGTTTTAGCTCGTTTAGAAATTATGAGAAAATTCCTAGCAAATATTTTTATGATTTGAGGTAAAGGTTATTGAGAAATTTATAACGTTCAAGATTAGATTGTTTAAAAAATGCATTAAAGAGGATGACTATTATATTAAAGAAAATTTTAAGAAATGCCTTTTAACTTAAATACTTTTAATTAAAATAAATAACAACATATAGAAAATTATGTAGTATATTGTATATTAGTAATTATTAGTATATTGTATATGTTTGACTTGTTATTTTATTCACTATTTTATTACGTATATTTAGTACCTTTTATATTTATTATTATTTTATGATATTTTAAATAATATTGTAAATTTTATAAGAACCGGTACCGGATTACTTTGAGAAATGCTATGTTAATGTATTAATTATCCTCTTAGGATGAGAGATATGAAAATTTATGCAATTTATTTTAATTTTTCCATTAGTTATCAAGACAAAAATCAAGAAAATGCAAAGAGCTAAATTGAGTTGCAAGAAGGCTCGTATTTTGAAACTCCGCGATGGCAATCTAAAGAAAGATCTACGCCGCCCTACCTTGAAATACGCTAATATCACAGAGTGCTGCAGCTCTCTCTCCAAGGGAGGAAACAAGAAAGGCAGAGTTCTTATCATGGGCAACAATAAGAATGGGGAAGGGCTGGTACCCACATTCATCATGGAATGGCGCAAGAGTGCCGCCTTTAAATCAGCTGTTCGCATGATGAAGAAAATCGACTGTAGCGATCCCAAAATAATATCTGAAACTATGTTGGCTGATGGAATATTGTCTTCAGATAGAAAGAGGAGAAATGGAAGCCACTTACGAAGACGCAAGAAGCACCAAAGGAATAAACATGAACGGAAGAACAACACAGACAGTATTGAAAGTAAGCCGACAACCCTGGCTGCCTAATGTCAGTTTTTCGTTTCGATGGTTCCTTATTTCCGAAATAATTCGGATATTAGTTGTGTTGTACAGTCTGTTTTGTGTTGTTGTTCTATGTTTCTAAGTATTCACATATTTTCTTTATCAGTATCCAATAAAATGACGTTTTTAGACACGTTCTTATTACATATCAATAAGCTTATAATAATATCGTATTACGGTTTTTTCTTTCCAGATACAGAATAGAACTTTTTCGCTAATAAATTAAAAAGTTTTAATATCATAAAATAAACTTTAAATATATTTAAAGTGATTCCAAGTTTTACAACTTCTTAGATGGATAATAGATCTTTACCATTTCTAATGATGGAAATGGAATATATTGGTACATTGCGATGTATGAAATTTTGTTATATTATTAATGGTTGTGAAAAATTCTGTCCCATTTTTAGTGTGAGTTGTGAATATTTTTAGTGAATTCCTAAAGATATATTTGTCTTCATTGCATATTAATTAAGAATATCAATTATATTGTTCTGGTATGTGAATCTTGGAAGTATTCTAGTTCATCAGATATCCTTAAAAGAAAAACTTTTAACGAAATTATCCGTACTATGTCTCTACGTTGCACTTTTACATTTACTTTGTTGCTGGATGTGAAAATATTTTAAAATTTGTAAGCATGTTTTGATTAGCTGTTGGGAAATTCTTAGTGTGTCGTTCTGTCTGGTATATGTATGAATATTTTTTATAGACGATATTATATGAAAACGTGTTAGTTGCAACCGCTATACGTATCTGCATTTTAAGCCAATTTCTTCTGGTTGAATGCTTCTTCTCTTTCTTGCCACGTAAGTGAATCCTATATGAATGTATTTAAGCGTTTCTGCGTATTGTACATAATGTAACTAGTTTTCGAAAAAATTATAACTCCTCTAAGTAAACAATAAATTTCATTTTTCTGCCGTTGTATCATCTGTTCAATTATTATTCAAGAATGTGAAAAAATAAAGGCAAATTTGAAACTGCTGTCTTGTTTTATTATTTCCCCCCCTTAAATTTTAAATATGAAGGAAAGTCTCGTGTCCGTGGCAAATCGCGTGTTTCCAATGGATAATAATAGCATAAAAATAATATTTAGACACCGGGGGCCATTGTCGAGCAGATTTTTTCGCGTAATGGTTTCTGATTTACGACTGGAGAATGTACTGTTGGGACGTGTGTCTACTGTAAATTCAAGATTTTGGGCGTGACCAGACAATTCTGGGGGTCGAAAACGGTGGGATGCAGTCATGCACGTTCTACAAGTTGAATGATGATAGAACTAGTTCTTCACCAACTGGTTTTACCCCTAATAGGGCAACAGCCTTGGAAAGTGTCCCAGCTTAATTACTCTGCAATTAAATGACTAACACTTAAATATTAGACTTAATTTGCTATTCACCGGCTCTCTAATTGTCTCTCCTAAATGGAATGTCCACAGTCAAAATTGGCTCCACGCCTCCAACCTTTATAAATACGATTTTCAATGATGTAGCGAGATAAATTCGTACATTTTAATTCTCAAGTAATTGCAGCGAAGCTATTTAACCAGGGTGTAAAAACATCCTATATACAATGTATGCATGACATTTTTATATGTTTTAAGAACAATTTTTAATTGGTACTTGTTAAAGTTTTGTTTTTTTCTCCTACTGTGCCACAGAAAACAAATATTCCATCGAAATCATTCTATCAAAATAGCAATCTGATGCCTAAATAAGTAGAGTTAATTGTAGGCTGGCAAATGCACAAGACCTGTTTGTCGCTTCACTAGCTAAGAAACAAAGTTGTTACCACATGACAATTTTCAAACCTGCAGTTTATTTTAGAGTCCAGTAGCCTCTTCTATATCTGCCTCCAGTCACAAAACATTTCGTGAGTAAATTTTCCTTCATCCCAAGGTTGAAAAATGCTAAGGATTTTGATTAAATACGCAACCAAGTTTCTTTTATCTACCACGTCGAATTTTCTATTAGTATTTTTATTAATAATCGTATATACTTATAAATAACATCTGGTTTATTTAATTTGTTTAAAAAATGGCTAGTTACTTTTAGATTGAATGTGCTATAAATTCACCTAAATTTACAGGTGAGATTAAAATCATTCGAAGCATGGTTTGCAGTTTAAAGTCCAAATGTCCTTGGCTTGTTTTCGCCTTTCGGAAAAGCCGTCGTATACCAAGTTCGGGTCCAAACTTCGCATTGATCCTCTCCAGAAGGAAAAATAGCAGACGTGTTGTGTATAACACTTGCAGTGGGAGGTCTCTTGTCTAGACAACATACCTTAAGTGTTAAGGGTCATAGGTGTCACGTCCTTTCTCCAGCTTCCTCCGAATATTCTTATTTCTTTACTAAATAGGAGCATCTCCGATCCATGATTTACTATTAGTCAGACACTTTCTATAATAGAAAATATTAAATTTGATACATTTTCGGAAAAATCATTCAAGATCGTAATAGATTTTTCGTTATTCTAAAGAAAATTCGATAAAAGGATTTATTGCCAAACGTTAAGAAATTCGTACGAATGAATCAAAAAAAAAATTCGTGACACACAACAAATTTTCTCCAGTTCTCAACGAATAGAATCCACATTTCCTAGAAACTGAAAAATTACCTAACTCGAATGTCCTAAATTCTTTTGTTACTAGAATATCCTGACAGGTCTGGCTAAAAAATAATTTAGTGGTGATATCATTTCTATAATATTAAATATTTTCATATTTTGAAAAAATACTATAAAACAAATACCTTATTATTAATAAATCAAAAAGCTGAAGTAATAAACATAATAACTCCCTTTTTTCAAATATTAACGCCATCCATATAAACAGATTTTAAAAATCAATTTCGAGATTGAAACTGAAGTATGAAATTCAAGTTTCTCGGCTCTAATAGGTATAAACTTTAGTTAGACTTGTTGGACGTATATATAACTCAAATAAATTGGATACTGACCCAATCCATCACTCAGGATTTCCCAGTTTCAGATGATGATGCATGATTTGGTGTAGTGCTCCATCAATCTCTTGCCTCATGTTTGTTCGCAGGTTCGTCTCTATGTGACTAATGACAATGTATTTTTTTTTCTGTAACATTTCGAATAGAAGTTTTAATATATCAAAATATAATTATTAATAACTACTATTTCGATTGTTTGAAGTATATACAAGTGTCTCTAAATGTTAAAACATTTTAAATTTGATGTAAAACTATATTGTAGTAAATAATTTTCTTCTGGTGCCATCTAATGGAGAAAATAATTACTATTCTAGCACAACCGTAAAGAATTTTGAATGATAAAAATTAGCCTCCTCCTAAAGTAAATAGAATTAAGCTTATCTTAAAAAGTCAAAAAAAATAAATAAATTCGACAGTAATAGGATTAAGTTTAATTATGCTGTTTCTAGCGTCGGGGGTCATGTGACTCACATGGTTATTTATCAGCAATTGATGATGTCGAACAACAACTGGAATTATCTCTTTAATCACGTCAGGATGATGGATTAATTTTGACCACTTTTTCACCTTTCCGGTTGAATTAAGTTTTTATGGAAGCAATCTATTCAGATAGAAAGATATTTGTAACTGATTGATTGAATTTTTTCTTGGCTCTCAGTTTTATTAGTCAATTAAATATGACGGTAATATTTTTCTTGGAAAATAAAGAACCTCTGGGAAAATTTGTTCTCAGTAGATAATATATCGTGGGAAGAAAGAAAATCTTTTTAATATGCAACTAGATAAATATGCAAATTGTTAGTTCCAGTTTCTTTGTGATACGTCAACTTGAACCTCCCCTAAATTCCAGTGATAGAAACTTCTTTTTAATTCAGAATAAATCTATAAAGTTCTCGTTTCAGGTAATCTTCAAGCAAGCATGTAATATGATAAATGATTTATGTGAATGTTCAAAGAAAGATGATTTTCCAGGAAGAAAAAGTAATAATTAATAATTATTGTAAATATTGTCTTATAAATTAGTTTCTTCTCTCCTTCCCTTTATGTTTTAAAAAAGAATAAAATATTCTGAATAAGATCAAACGAGGAAAAATGTAAAATAGTAAGAAATTTATACGAAAGTTGAAGATAATATGATAAAATGTAGCAAATTTAATCATTGTTAAAACTTTTTTTTTATATATTGAAGGGTGCGAAAAAAAATAGTTACTAATTGCTGAAAAAGAAGATAATTTTAGCGATGATAACCAATCATCACTTCATCGGTGATGCGAATAATTTTATAAATAAGTACTGTACTATAAATTGAATTTATTATGCTAATGCATATTGCATGATCAAAAACCATAAGTAGCAAATTAACTGTTTACAGATGGTAGACATTATCTAGTTATATATTTAACTAGATCATAACACATTAAAACTTTTCTATACAATAAATTTGCCATCATAAAAAATAAAAAGATATATTTATATGACATTTATAATACCAGTACTAATAATAATATTCGTATATGCAATGCTAATTAATGTAAATGAATATGAGTTAATAAATTATAAGGTAGACTCTATTACATTTATATTTGCAGTACAATATAAATATAAAAAAATGATTAATTATTTTTCATGGAAAACTAATGGGATCAAGTCGTTAACAGATTTTAAAAGTAATGTATCGGTATTATAATTATATAATGTATACATAATTTTTTGCTTAATACGTTTTTTTTATATTATTATTATTAAAAAAATTTTGTCTTAAGGCGACGAAGAGAATCGTTATAAATCATAAAATATATTAAGAATGATTTTAGAATACCAATTATAAGACGTTTTCTTGAAATAGTTTTTAAATAAGAATTCTTTTACAGCATGAAATTTGCAAAAGCAATGTTATAAATCTATTTTTCTTGGGATTAAAAAAATTTCTCTAACAGCTTATTCAATATCAAAATTATCAAGTTGGTTAATTCAGTTATACCTCTTGTATATCCATCGTATATATAGTGATAGTAATTTCAGAATGCATTATGGCTCACCTACACCCGTGATGGGATCAGAGTTATGTAATGACATTCAACGGACTTGATTCTCCTGAAATATCAAAATATGTGCGAAAGTATCCAGACTCTTGAACGTATATAGAGTTGTCATGTTGAGTTATAGAACCATAAGTCCCTTATAGGATTATTCCCTATTCAGTTTTAATGTCTCGTGTTGTTACAAAATTCGAAAAAACTAATTTTCTTGTATTTATAGTAGTAATTTTAATATATTACTACTAAACAGTGAAGAATAAAAAATAAATTCTTAAAATTTTCGCTCATTAACATAAGTGGATTTCCGATTGTGCTAGGAAGACTATTTCAAATTATAACGGCAAATACTAAAGCAAACAAAATCAAAAATTCATCTATAATCCGCACAATTTTCATGAGTCTACTGTATAATAATTATAATTAAGTTGACTGGATGACTAGACAGTTATTGAAGCCGAGATCAAATCGTAATTTTTTCAAGAGAGCTGGAGAAGTCTATCGAACCCCATCCTTCACTTTATGGTTGGAAAGTGCATAAAACGAGAGAGAATTTCTTTACATACTCTTGAAATAATATGCAGTTAGTCGCGGAACATCCTATTTAATAATAATTATTTTTTAATTAAATGCATACTCATAATCTTATATTTTTATTGTCAGACTTTCCATTATGAATGTCCTCATCATAAATCTCCCAATTCTAGATATTTTCTAGCATTTATGATTTTAAAATCTATATAGCCTACATAGACTCACTTTAATATTCTGCCATCCTCTTATGTTGAAGTTTCTTTGGAATAATTTTAATATGTAAATACATACGAAATAAAAAATATATTACATAAAATAAGTAACATACCACGTGTATTATTTCATAGTTTCAAAAGTCTTAACTTTTAACTACCAATAGTTTATCTCTTTTGTTCTGTAAAATATCTCTAAACCTCGTCACATAAATATTCGACCACCACTATGTGAAACATTTGTAACTCTTAATTTGCATAAGAAAACAAAGGGGTGTCATTTTTTTCTGTCTTCGAACAATTTCAGTCATCATTGTTTGGTAATGTAACGCTTAAAATGGGGAGAAAAATTTGCAATACAACACTTGAGCAGCTTCATCTTTCATCATGGAAAGGGATATTCTAACAGGTATATTGCTCGTGTTGTGAATATACCGCGCAATACAATTGGTGATGTCATATGGCGATATGAGAAAGAGGGACGAATAGAATCCGTACCATAGAAAGGTGGGCCACAAAAACTGAATGAACGCGAAAGGCATCTGGTCATAAGGTAGTGTTAAGGTTCCTTTCACACTACCAACGACTAAAGACAAAGACTATTTATTTTCACTTATCGCTTAGCTGCTCACATCAGTTCAAAGAAGACTACGATAATTTATATCGATCATGTGCAAGCGTTTGTTTTAATAGTAGCAAATATGGATCCACTTTTGCTAAGTTCCTTAAAAATTATTAATAAATCCCAATAATCTTTACGTGAAATATCCTACAGTCAAGGTCTCTCTCGTATAGCCGAAATCAAAATTTCCTCCATTTTACTTTATGAAAATGCTTCTCTACCTGATTGGTCGAAGTAGAACGACAACGACTAAATCTTGAATCTTGGTCAAGATCAGAACGACTAGCGACACCGACCGTTTCAGGACGACAACGACTAACAGAAACAAGTGTGAACATATAAGCGACTTTGACGAAGCGACAGAGACCGAGTCTTTGGTTGATGTCGTTGGCAGTATGAAAGGAACCTAAGAGAAACCTACGATTAAGTGCGCCTAAAACTGCAGCAGAGTTGGAGGAAGAGTGTGAAAGAGATGTTTATTTTGAGACGGTTCGGAGAGTGTTGAGAGAACAAGGTTACTATGGAAGAGTAGCTAGAAAAAAAACTTACTGTATGTTAGCAAGCTAAACAGAAGGAAAAGATTGAACTTTGCAAAAAATCATGTGAACAAAGAAACAATGGTGGACAGATGTTATCTTTGCAGATGAAAGCAAATTTAAGATTTTTAAATCTGATGGTAGGATTCGGGTGTGGCGCAAGTGAATAAAGAAATTCCAAAAACAAAATTTGCAGGCAACAGTAAAACACGGAGGAGGAACGTAATGGTTTGGAGGTGCATATCTTCAGCTAGTGTGGGTATTGAAATTTATTGAATACACTATGGCTAAAGAACAATCAATGGCTAATGATTCTGAAAGACTACACAAAAGTGCAGACAAACTGGCGATAAGACAGACTTTCAAATTTTATCAAAATAATGACCTCAAACACAAAGCACATATATTATGCCAACGGCTTCTTTATCATTGTCCAAAAGTTCTGAAAACACCACCACAATCTCCAGACCTGAATCTAATTAAGAATTTGTGGTAGGAACTTGATTATAGAGTACGGAGAATGTCGATTACTTCAAAAGAAGAATTGAAGAGAAGACTGACGGAAGAATGGTCCCATATTGAACCTACATTTACCAAAAAATTATTGCAAATATGCAAAATCGTTTGAAGAAAGATAAAGAGTACCCAACTAAATATTAAGAATTGTTAAAAAGGACATAGCATTTTCTACATTGTTTGGTGGCCGAATATTAAAGTGACTGTGATTTATATTTAAGAAAAGAAAACAAACATAACAAAAGCTTTAATTCATTTTAAAATGTATATTTTCGAAACAAATAGTAACAGAAAATAAAGTAGTTTACGGTTAAAAATAAAACATTATTTTATTCAAACTAATCTAATGGAAAAAAAAATAAAATCATAAACATAAGAAGGTGGCCGAATATTAAAGTGAGTTCTATATATATAAAAACAAATATCTTGACTGGATTACTCATCAACGTCCAGTCCAAATCCCTGGACATAGAAACATGAAATTTGGGAATATAGTCCTTCCATGATGTAAGCACTCACTAAGAAGTGATTTTTTAGAAATTTGACTTCTAAGAGGGCGAAAAAAGATAAAATAAATTTTCACGGATTCTTAATATATATCAGGTCCAATGAGATATCAACTTGATTTTTATTTTAAAAGATCACTCATACAAATGCTTAAAAACAATTCAGGATTTTGTCCTAATCAACTCTTAAAGGGGTGAATCTAGATTCGGGAGTGAATTATAGAATCTTTTGTATCTCTTGTGTTGAATTATATCATTCTTTTTCGGTATATAGGTGTCTTTTTACAATCTTTAGAAAAAGTTTTAACGATTTTTTAAAATTTCACCGCTAAAAGGGTATTTTTTATCCGATAGAGATAGTTAATAGTTTTTTTATAAGCTTATATATATCTTTTTGAAAACGAAATACTAAAACTAAGAACCTTTTAAAAAATAAAACAAGCTTCAAAAAAGGGAGAAAGACAAAACCGCACTAAAAAATGAAAAATAATCCTTTCTTAAAATATAAATTGTTCGTTTCAATCAAAGAAAAGTTTATTGGAATCAAAATGTATTTGAACTAGTTAAATCTGTAGCAAAGCACAAGTATATGAAATAAATCTTTATGATTTATAAGAATTAAAACAAAAATTTCTCTTCAACTTAGACTGATAATATAAAACAAAAAACATATCGAAATACATCATAAAACGGCGTCCGCTTCTGTGACCTAAATTTAACTTCGCTGCATCCGTCACAAGAATTATATACGTTGCTATTCATGTATTTTACTTATCCTATTTACAATTATTACAGAGAGTATAAAAATTTCACCCGTAGGAAACGGATTATTCATAACAAGTGTAGTTAATGATGTCATATAAGATATCAGATGATATTCACAGGGAATTTGCAAGAGCATAGAAAAAGAGATTCTTCTCAGGAGAAATTTAAATTGACTGGTGATAGATTGATCTTTAGTCAGTCGTGGAGAAATGAAGCAGTTGAGGATAAGAATAAGTCTATTATATTTTGTATAGATTTATATGTAACTGAATTAATTCTATACAGTACTATTATAAGAAGTGGAAAGTTGAAAAATTAATATAAAATCAATCCATTGTTATATTTAAACCTATAGATTCCACGGTCAACGCTGGGTATAGGTTTGATAGTTTCCTACAGAGTAGTAAAAGTAGTCAATATATAAAAATCATAAGCCAATATCAGCAAATTTTTTAGAAAATCAGTAATGTTGAAATTAATTCTAATTATATGATATTAGTATTATATTGTATTTCAAAAAAAAAAAAAAAAAAAAAAAAAAAAAAAAAAAAAAAAAAAAAAAAAAATAAAAAAAAAAAAAAAAAAAAAACTGAATTATTTCAAAATAGTTCTGAAATTTCAGTTTGAAACTTATTTGATTTATCCATATTTTGTATTATATTTCCGACAAAATTTTTAACGAGGCTGGAATATATTTTAAAAAGTTAATTAATTGCTTTGGATCACATTATCAACAAAATAGAAAAACATCTACTCATGTATTATCTCCCCTCTAAATGATCAGGTACTCTGAAAATACTGCGGAAATGTGTTATAATGAGATAAATCTTTTATATTATGTAAGATGACCAATCGTCCTCCTTTAGGGAGGTCCTCCTCCTTTAAGTTCTATCCTCTTTTGAAAAGTGTCCTTCTACATGCCCTCCTTTTCCTTGCGTTGAGTTTTTATCTAAAGAAATACCAGACATTAAAATAGATGACAATTGTCTCTTTGAAGAAATTAGAAGACTGAATATATATTTAAATTCTGAAAAATTAATAATACAATGGGAAAATGAACATGTTGAAATTAATAAAAGATGGGTGGAAATATTCAGCCATTTCAAAAATGAACATATTTCATGTGAAAATTTATTTATTCTTGTTCAATTTAGATTATGCTTCCCTAGAACTAATGCAGCAGTTGAAAGAGTTTTTTTCAATTGCTAATGATTTTTGGACAAGTGAGAAATCGAGATTGAATGTTGATACTCTAGCTGCAGCATTTGCCATTAAATTCAATATGAAGGACATTTCTTGTTCAGATATTTCCAATATATTGTTAAGAGATGATACATTGACAAAAAATATTCATTCAATGGAAAAGTACTCATTTAAATAATAATTAATAGGCATGCCAGCATAATTACAATATAAAATGCTACAAACGTTTTTATTGTGCATTTATCATATTATAGTGTATTATTGTTACAATGAATAAAATGTTTCTTTTATTTACGATATTTTTTTTCTTCAATTAATTTGTGTCCTCTTTCATTGTAAAAAAGTTGGTCACCTTATATTATGGCGACTTTAATGTTACGACTTGCATGTATCGGCTTTGATGGATGTTATATGTACTGTACCTTTGCTTCGAAAATGTAGCACAAGAAGCGTCTAAGGTTTTTTTTTTGTCAACAGATGACGCCACACTCCATTCAGGTAGAATACTATGTGGCGGGGCGAAACAAACCCTTCCACAGGCTGCCCACCCCTGCGGAGGGGTCAGCCGGATTGTGGAGGACGGGAATCGACGGGCCGGGCCCGGAGCCCATGATAAATATTTTCAGGGGGTGGGACCCGGGATTCGAACTCGGGTCCTCCAGAGTGGAAATCCGAAGCGTTTCCACGCGGCCAATCCGGCCGACAACATCTAAGGTTAGTTCGCTATCGCTCGCTAACCACATGAGGAAGAGGCTGGATTGGACATATGGAAACGGGTCCTTCAGAATGGAAAATATTTATTTTTCCATTCTGAAGGACCCGGGTCGTCTCAAGTCCCACCCAACTCTTAAAAATGCTTATCATGGAATCCGGATCTGGATGTCGATTCCCGCTCCACAATCCGGCTAACCGCTCTGCAGGGGTAGGAAGCCTGTGGAAGGCTTGTTTCACTGCGTCACTTAGTATTCTTACAGAATGGAAAATGTCGTCTCCTGTTGACCAAAGAAAAAAGCACACAAGAGGCGTGAGGTTAATAACGTTTATGATAAGCAGCACTGCAATATTATATGTGGTACAACGCGACTGATCGCTCAGAGGTGAAGTAAATTTTTAACTGCTAAAATTAAAATGGATTTATCTTTATTAATCGATAGCGTAAATAAGTGATAGAAATTTTCAGCATTAACTGCTGGTATATAAACTTAAAATGGCATGTAGATAGATAGGTTAGGTTAGGTTAGTGTAGTTAAGCCGCCAAATCGTACAAGGGATATACTTTATCTGGCGGTGACCATTTGTAGAGCTCATCAGAGGCTGACTAACACACATGATAGGATCAACCGGAAGATTGAAGGATGAGGTTCAACGGGCCGGCAGGATCTTTCTTGAAAAGCTACAGTTTGGGGCACGGATTTGAACCCGGAAACTCCAGGATAGTAAGCAATAGCTTTATCACGTGGTCATACGGCCGACCATGGAGATATTTATTTATAATAGATCAAATCCAAACTTCCAAATTTTTTTCTATTTTAATAGTCCCAAAAAGTTGAAAGTTTAAAAAAAAATTATATTTTTGTTGACAGATGGTACGATATTCTTAGCTGTTTTTTATTTTAAAAATATACTTTATTATTAAGTATTTTATCAACCTTTATTTACTTTTTGATTAAAATTACTTAAAGAAGAATAAATTACTATTTTAATAAATAGTATTTTTTTGTCAACAGATGACGCCACTTTCCATTCTATTAGAATCATGGAGTTCCATGATTAGAATTTTGTGATGAGGCGAAACAAGCTCTTCCACAAACTGCCCACTCCTGCGGAGAGGTCAGCTGGATTGTGGACAGAATCGATGGGAGAAAAATGCTTATCATGTGGTCCGGGCTAAGCATTTCAAGGGGTGGAATCCAGGTCCTCAGAATAGAAAGTCGAAGCGTTTCCACGCGGCCAATCCGGCCGACAATAAATATTATTTAATGACATGATGAAATGGTTTTCACGGTTCATCAAGATATTAAACAGTTCACGATTTACGTCATATTTATCAGTTCAGCTGTCTTCGATACTTTATCGTGGATGGTTTGTGATTTATTTTAAATAATATTTTTAAAGTTGATCTTTAATTTTCGATATTATTAGTAAGCAGGAATATTATTTCCCATAAGATGGTCCATCTAAAAAACATTTCATATATGAACAGATACTCCTGAACCTTAGTTTGTTGGAGTTAAGATGCATCTCCAAATGAAGAACCAGGGACGGAGCCATTGGCGGAACTACAATGTGACGGACCCCGTAATGCGGGGGCCCAATCATCTTTATACTTTCTTTACCCTTGTTTTAAATTAACAACATAATACAATAAAAATTAAATGCTCCGTGAAAAGAATGAAACATCCATTGAATCAGAGCAATAGCCAAAAATATGGAAATAAAAAATGCAGAGATTTTGCAAATTTAAAATCCAGGTGGAAGAATTTTAAATTTATATTTTCTTTTGATAATTTTTCAATTTTGTTTTAAATGATGTAACTTTGTTCTTTTTTTGTTATTTTCTAATAAAAATATCTAGATAAAAATTTATATATAATAATAATTAATAATAATAATAATAATAATAAGGTATAGTAATAATTTACAAATGATGCAATGATTTTTGTTGCAATAACAGAAACCTAATATTTGTTGAAATTGATAGTTCAATAGAATTTCCTGGTTTTTGGAATTACAAATTGCGATATACACACAAACAAAAATACAGATAAACCTTGATTTACAACAGGATTCAGTTTGAACCTCTCTGTTGTAAGTCATAGCAATCAGAAATCTGAAATGCCCAAAATTTATAGATTTCCCACTACCAATATTTATTATAATACTCTACTTTATTGTAATAAACTTAACACAAAAATATTAAAAAAATGCATAAAAAGAATGATTTGGTATATCAGATTATTGCTCAGGATTCAAATCCATGTCAATTACATTGACCAATCACTGAATTTACTGATACGTCATTGTTGTAAATACAAGTGATTGTGAATCGAGGCTGTCATAAGTCAAGGACTACCTGTATTATTTTATTTTTCTTTATAAGTTTTGTTATAAATAAAAAAGTAATAAGTATAGATAGTCATCAGTTTATGATAGGATTTGGTTCTAACCACTTAGATTGTAAGTTGATATGATCATAAATTAAAAAATATTTAATATTCATCAATTGTCTGCTATCATTATTCAAGTTTACAACATTATAATAAACTTAATAAACCAAAAACTGAAATAACTGGACACAATGCTGCTCTAATATAAGACCATTATACATGTGAATTGTACGAATGATCACAAAGCTCACTTATTGATCATAAGTGGTTATAAGTCAAGAATTATCTGTATTCGATATATGAATTATATTATAAAATTTTTATATTTCTTATTTATTTCTCTAATATAAGACCATTATACATGTGAATTGTACGAATGATCACAAAGCTCACTTATTGCATCATGATCATAAGTGGTTATAAGTCAAGAATTATCTATATTCAATATATGAATTATATTATAAAATTTTTATATATCTTATTTATATCCTATTGTTTTTATCAAGGTAATGGTTTATATATGATTGTTAAAATATAAGCTATTTTTCCTATATTGTTAGAGTTGCTAACCATTTTGATATATAGATGAAATCACATTTTCACCTAAGGCAAAGCAGGAAATAAAATTTCACTTTCAGTATTTTGTTGATTTTCAGATGAATTTTTTTACATATATATTGAATTTTTAAGAACTATTACTTTATAAAAAATGTTGTCTGAAATAGTTTTTCTGTTTATAACATTTTTATTGCAATTGAACTGAAGAATTCAAACTATTAAAATTTCTTATCGAAGATGATTATTTCTTTGTTCTTCAAAGATATTTTTGTGATGAATTGATCTTATGTTATTTGATAATTATTAAATTGTAAATATTTTCAGTTTTCTAATTTAATGTGTCTTACCTAGAGGATATTGATTAATTTTAATGTAGAATTTATGAATTCATAGAAAAAATTTAGATTTAATAACATTCTATAAGTAAAAAAAAAATAGATAAAATTAAGTTTATTTGAATTAATAAATTTTCATTGTATTATCTCATTTATGAATTATGACAGTTGTTAAATTATGTAAAATATGTGATTATTAAAAAATGTTTATGGCAGTGGTGTGAGCCTCATGGAAGAATAGGAGCCATGTGTTTGTCATGCCTAGTCTAGAATGATCAAAATAAGAAAAAATAACTGTATTCATGAATAAATCATATATTTATATTTGTTATTATTTATGATAGAATCATAACAAAATTCAAAGCATTTATTATATATATTATAAGACAAAAACTTTGCAATAAGCAGAAAACAATTATTATTGGAAATTCTATTTGAATTACAAAAAATATAACTTTTTGTTTATTAATTAAAATACAACAACAAAAAATAAAATACTTTTAGCAGAAAAATGAACTGAGCCAATTAAAGAACTTAGAATTGTTAATGGTAAGTTAAGCCAAGATTAAAGAAAAATTAGCCTTCTTACAACAATACATTACATGCAAGAATTGGAAATAATCTCCACTGTCCAGAAGTGGGTGGCTTAATGCTCATGTCATGCAATTTCATTTTTTTTTTTAATCTAATGGCTGAAGATGATGATCCTTGAATGGATCATAAAAATTTCCATTTAATGTTTGTTTTTTCTGCTAAAAATACTTTATTTTTTTTTTTAGCAGAAAAACAAACATTTGTTATTATTGTTATGCTTGAATTATATTATAGAATTCTGATATTTGTCTTTTTGTAAATTCTTGATTGATTTTTCTCTTGAAAACTAAAAACTTATAGCAAATAAAGAAGAAATGCTTTCAGACAGATATTAATGATTAGATACAAATTTATGCTTCAAAAATAATAAACAGACTATAAATAGTAAATTCAAAAACTAGCACAACACTGCAAAAATTACTTTATTTGACAAATATTTTCAATTCTTGGACTATCATTAGATCATCTGATTACCTGATATCCTGTAGGATATCAGGTAATCAGATGATCCTGAAGGAGAGTTGAAAATGTTTATCAAAAAAAGTAATTTCTGCAGCCTTGTGCTTGTTTTTGAATATACCATTTTACAATATTGCAGAAGCAGAGAGAAGTAAAGATATATAAAACTATAAATATTCTTATTAAGGATAAAATAATAAATCTGTACTGTTAAGTGATTGTGCTTGAATTTATATATTATTCTTTACTTCCTGAAGCAAAATGAAATAGCAAAACAAACAGCACTAATTAGGGGAAAAATTCTATTATATTATTATTTTTTTTATAATAATAACATTAAATTTTTTCCTCTAATCAGTGCTATTTGTTTATATATTATTTTTGAATTTACAATACATTATAGCACAAGTATCCCCATTTAACAAAAATTGAGTATATCTATGAAATCTTTTGTAAACTAAAATGACATAAAATGGAGAAGCAATTACCATTAATTTATATGGGAAAGTTTTTGAGCACTCCCAAATCCCAAAAAAATAATTTATCAAATCATACCAAATAACACAAAAAACCTAGAATAACATTGACATATAGTAAAAGCGGGAATGAAATGATAAATTTACAGCCTATATAAAGTATAAATAATGTATGTATACTGTAGTTTCATTTATGGCACTACTTATGTTTTCAGTTAAGCCATCATATTGCACATTGGATATATTATATCTGGTGGCAGTGACTTTTAGAGATCATCACAGACTAGTCAATACCCATGATGATCAATAGGAAGGTTGAAAAATGGTTCAATGGCCCAGAACTATACTACCTGAAAATTGGAAGTGTGGGGTCCAGAATTGAACCCTGATCTTCCAAGATAGTAAGCTGCTACATTATCATGTAGCTGTTTGGCTGACTTCTTTTTCATAAAAGGTAAAATTATCTTTGGATTTCTTTTGATTAGCAAAACAGGTATTAATGTAAGTCATCTGTAAAGGTAAAATGGCATTAAGTGAACTTTCAAGTGGGAGATACCTGTATTTTTACTTCTGTTTGTTTCTTATCATTTAATTTCAGTTGATATAAGTTATGGCATGAAATCAGATTCATTACATTAATTAAATTTAATCATCAAATCATAAATTTTAATTGGATGTATTTGATTAAAAAAATCTACCAAATAATATAATAATGATTTCCATATGTTTGTTTTTTGTGTATTCTATTTTTCAATTATGTATTCTGTATAGGGTTCACTGATTAATCAGCTTTGATAATTGGCATTTTTTGTATTTTAACACTGTTGTTGGGTATAAGGCTAGTAATCAAAAATCATAGACATTAAGATCAAACAAATCTACAAAATTCAAATAGAGAAAGAGAGACAAAGAAGGGAATATTAAAAAAGATGGGAAAGATTTTCAGAATACGTTGAAGAAAATACTGAATGTTATCTAAATGGTTATAATTTAATAAAAAGAGAAACTTTAGTACAACTCCATGAATTGCCCAAGCAATGCTGGGCATAGGTCTGCTCATATTTAATAATACTGTTGTACTTATAGGCTTACAAACTTAATTCGTTCCTAGCAACAGCTCACATCACAAATCAGTTTTTTCCATTGAATTAAATGTAAATAGAATTACACAGAATATATATATTTTTAAGTTTTATGTGTTTATTCATATAAAAATGGAAAAAATAAATTAAATAGCCTTAATTTTATAAATACTTTATGTATAAATATATGTACATAAAAAAATGTTTGCATTCAATTCTTGCCACATCAAGAACCTGTCTAAAGACTGTTTACTTTTTTGCTCCCACAAATTAAATAGCCTTAATTTTATAAATACTTTATGTATAAATATATGTACATAAAAAAATGTTTGCATTCAATTCTTGCCACATCAAGAACCTGTCTAAAGACTGTTTACTTTTTTTAGGCTCCCGTAACGTAATGGCACTGTGTTGTTGGTGCGAGAGAGACTCCAAAAAAATGGCCACCATGCTTTTAACTGTATTGTAATAATTGGCCGATTAATCAGTATCAACTGATAATGCATGTCCACTTAATCGGTATCAAAAAGAGAAACTTTAGTACAACTCCATGAATTGCCCAAGCAATGCTGGGCATAGGTCTGTTCATATTTAATAATACTGTTGTACTTATAGGCTTACGAACTTAATTCGTTCCTAGCAACAGCTCGCATCACAAATCAGTTTTTCCATTGAATTAAATGTAAATAGAATTACACAGAAAATATATATTTTTAAGTTTTATGTGTTTATGCATATAAAAATGGAAAAAATAAATTAAAATAGCCTTAATTTTATAAATACTTTATGTATAAATATATGTACATAAAAAAATGTTTGCATTCAATTCTTGCCACATCAAGAACCTGTCTAAAGACTGTTTACTTTTTTGCTCCCATAACGTAATGGCACTGTGTTGTTGGTGCGAGAGAGACTCCAAAAAAATGGCCACCATGCTTTTAACTCTATTGTAATAATCGGCTGATTAATCAGTATCAACTGATAATGCATGTCCACTTAATCGGTATTGGCCAATTTGCTTATCAGTGCAACCCTAATTCTGTATAAATAAGTATTAAATATCTTGCTATAATTCAGTTTCTTGTAAAATTTTATATCTTCCATGATTCCTACATTGTATATTATGCTTATTCACCACTCCATCAAAGTGACTAATTGAAGCGAATTGATTCTCAGTGATTATAATTAGCATCTTAAATTAAAAATGAATAATTAAAATTTGTACTTAATTCCAAAACTTAACAGTGATTAAGTTAAAAATTCCAAAACTTAGAAAATTTTGTTTTTTAAGTTTTGGAATTTTTTTTAACATGATTGCTGATATGCATTTGTTTCCTGAGTAATTTTATTAATTAGAAATAAATTATTTATAATATACATCTTAATATGAAATCAAACAGGTATACGATTACAGATTATCATATTTATTTTTAAATAATCGTATGTTTTCATTTATTAAAAAACTCCAATGGTCATTAAAATTTTTTTGTCTTGAAATTGCTTATGGAATTTGAAAAATTGAAAAAATTCTCAATATAAAATAGCATAAAAAAGTACAGTCTGAAAATTCATTATGCATACTCATAAAATTCAATGCAATTTAAAATATTTCCATATACAAATTAGCCCTTCAGAAGTGAAGGTTCAAACTTTTAAGTTATAACTCAATGCAGTCATAAATCAGAATTATCCTGCATGGATATTTCTGATTTACGATTACATTGAGTTATATTTATTAATTATTCATTATCATTATTTATCATGGTGCAATATAATATCCTAATAAATTTAAGAATACAAAATTAAAGAAACCAGATACTGCCAAAACATCAGACAATTATCCATGGATGCATGTGTATGTGAATTGCTTTGATAAATTATTTTTAAGAATACAAAATTAAAGAAACCAGATACTGCCAAAACATCAGACAATTATCCATTGATGCATGTGTGTGTGAATTGCTTTGATAAATTACAAAAATTATTGATTACATCAAGATCATGAATATGAATGATTATAAGTCAAAGACTGTCTGTACAGTAATTAGATTTAATATGATAGATCTGTATAAATGTTAGTTCAGTTGTGAATATATGTACTTAAAATCTTGATTTAGATTTTTATTTAAACTGGAGTAAATTCTAAAGCAAAAAATCCGTAATAAAATCCTATTGTAGAAATTGCATAAAATCACTCTGTGCTTTAGGTTTGCTTTATAAATTGATAAATAAAATAATCGTTATTTATGGCTTCAAAGAATATTTTTTATTTATATTTTATCAGCATAAATTTAATAAATTTGTTAAAATTTAAAAAAAAAATGAAATTGAAAAAAATAAAGATTTGTTTTCTAATCAGATTAATATGGTATTTATAAATTCTGATAGTAAATCTGTTTTTGGAAGTTTTAAAATTTTACAAATCATTAAATACTATAAAATCAATACTCTTAAGAGATGAAGAAATGATAAATTCTAGAGAGATATTATGCACAATCTTTAAAAATATCTTAACATTTTGTTCCATCCTTTTTACAATTTATTATATGTTTCATTGATAATTAATCAAAAAGAGATCTAATCTTTAACTCAATTTATGAGATTTCAGTTCAGATCAATAATATGCAGATTAGATGATTCATTTCATAAATGTGTGATGTTGGAAAATGATACTTCTGACTATATCTAATTTTTTTAATGAGGTCTAAAGAAGTGGAAGGTAATTTTACTCATAATAAATTCAGAACATGAAAATAGCCATTTGATGATAATCACAATATGTAAAGAAGACAAATTCCAAAATAAATAATTAAAATTATAGCATTCATAATGTCTAATTTTTTTAATGAGGTCTAAAGAAGTGGAAGGTAATTTTACTCATAATAAATTCAAAACATAAAAATAGCCATTTGATGATAATCACAATATGTAAAGAAAACAAATTCCAAAATAAATAATTAAAATTATAGCATTCATGATGATCTGATCACACATGACTCTTCCTGTTTATAGTTTAATTTATGCAAGATGAAATCACTAACAATAATTATATATCATGGGCTTCCATTTGCAATTCTTTCTATTGAATTTTATAAATTTTACTTTATTTGTGATAACAATATGTTAATAAAATTTTTAATTTTACAGCACTTCTTTTTCTCTGATTTATTTTAATTACATTAAAAAATTTGTTGCCTCCCATTTTAAACATGGCTGTCCTAAAGGTAAGTTGCAACCTTACATCTTTTAGAGTATTATATATACAATATACCATATAATGCACAACTGGAACATCTTTATAGATTTAAAAATTATAGCAGTATTACTTGAATTATAATTAGGATATCAAGATATTGCTATTTTTTGTGAGAGAGAGACAGTCATATAAAAACATTTGTAATAACAATGATTCCAAAGTTTGATATGCCTTTCACTAATCCTACATGAAACATTTTCTACTGAAATGTAAAGTCCTAGAAAATAAAATATGTAAAATAGACCATTAGCATTATACCTTCATTAATATAACAGATTTTTTTAAATTCATTGATATTAAGTATTAGTCTTTTCATCATTACATTGATTTATATATCATCTGAGTATATCAGTATATCATCTGAGTTATTTTTTGCATTTCTGAATTTTAAAAAACATTAATAATATGAAATTCTAAAAGAATTTAAATTTTAAAAACTTTCCATTTTTTATGGATTTTATTATGGACAGAATTTTTCAAAAAATATTTGTTTCCTTATTATTGTTTTTTATAAATTTTTTGAAATTTTCAAAAACTTTAAAAAACAAATATAATGGACACATATTTTTATAAACCTCCAATTTATGAACTACATGTTTTTACAAACTATTGAGTCAGTCAACAAAAAATATCCCATAAAATTAATGTTAATTAATGCCATACCCTTTTACAAACTCTTTTGGGGATCTGTATGAATTTATAAAATTTGAGAATCCATCAACATATTTTGTGTGATATTATTCATATTTTCTATTTATTCACCAACATAAATGTTGCTTCTATTTATTTAAATTTTAGTAAAAAAAAAACACAAAAAAGAAATAATAAATATCAAAAAAAGAGGTACCATTGATAAGTATGGCAACTTTTGTAATTAAACTATAAGCATCAGAAAGCATCACAAATTCATACAAATATGTTCTAATAAAAATAGTTACAATATTTCATTTGATCTCCTAAAAGGAACAACAGGACTAGTATAAAAAAATTACAAACACACAGTATCCAACAGAAATGGAATATGTATACTTTCTGATATTCAATAGACTTCTATAATCTGTAAGTTTAATAACTTACAGCTATAGAATTCTATTAAATAATGAATTGGAATATTCAAAACAATTTATTAAATCTATAATTGTGTAAAAATTTCTTGATTCAGAGGGGAAAAAAATATTTGTTTACAAAATGCCAAATTTCATATTAGAATTTATCAATAAACAGTGTTTATAAAATACAATAATAATAAATATGAAACATAGCAATTGAATATTATGGTTTAATATAGTCAGTAAATGGCAGGATTATGTATTAATACCTACAAGAATCATTTAACTGTTCTTTACTGAATCATGTAAGCTTAAAATAATTAGTAAGTACATATGTAGAATTATCATTAAAGAATTGTAATTAATGCTTATAAATGTCTGTTTTAAAAATAAATGCATTAATAGTTGTACAAAAATTTTTCATGTTTTAATGGTGTATGAATAAAAAAGTTTAGAAATTCTGTATTATATGGTAAAGGATTGGTTTTCCACACACAACATTAGAACATAATACTGTAAATCCTCTATGGATTTTAAAAATAAGAGACAAAATCTGTTAGGAATATTTCATCCACCATGAGAATATTTAAAATTAATAAACTTGAATATCAATTAGTGAACAGCAACTAAATGGAAGACACAGATGTTTGTTTATTTATATTCATTGCAATGTTAATTATATCGTGTGTATCATATATAAGAGGAATTCAATATAAGAATATTTAATTGCCCCAAAAAATGCTGCTGCCATTCTTACTTATCAAATTTGTTTTGTAAACAATTTTGTCAAGGCCATAAATGAGAATGATGGTTTTCAATATTTGAAAATAAAATTTTTATATAAAAACAAATCAGTAATTAAAGAAAATATTATTATATTTTATATCTAATATTGTAAAATATATTAGATATTCTGTAATATAGAGTCATAAATTTTCCAATTTTACAAAAACTATATGGACTTCATGATTTTGATATACAGATAGTTCCTGGCATACATAATAGATCCATATTTATGGATCTATGTATGCCAGGAACTATCATGATAGAGATTCCCTAATTTAAAAGAAAGATATACTGATTGAAGTGGATAGAATTATAGTGAAGAAAAACGAGTATTTTTTTTCCTAATTTCATTATTTATTATATTTACATGTATTTTATATGCTTATTAGATTATTTTAGTTAATGAGCTGTATTGGTATCTGATCCCTCCTAAAAAACTTGGGACTCAGAATTGAATCTAGATCATCCATGATGATGACTACTTTACCATTCAGCCATTTGGCTGACTTATATGTGATTCTTTAATATAACTTATTTTAATATTATGTTTTTGTGATGTTAGTTCTATATATGTATACAGTACTAACATTAACATATTTAAGTCAAAACATATAACATATGTATGTTTTTGACTTAAGTATGATTTTGCAAAATGATATGTAAGTCAGGGATTTTTCTGTATTTGAATTAATCTCTATATAAAAAAATCTATGATTTTTCCTATCTGAACTTTTTTATATATGCAGTTTGATATATACAATGCTATTTGATATAGAAATTTATCATATGTTTTAGTAGTATACTTGGTTGAATCATTGAGACAAGTTCCCAGGTTACTGATTTTTTCTGGATCAGGAACAAATTTTTATTTTGGAAAATTAATATAAATTGTAATTGAAGTATTAATTAGAGAGAATCCAGATTTAAGTAATTATAATTTAATTTTAAATTATTTTGTTAAAAATAGTTTAATTTGTCTGATTGATGATTGATTCAGAATTTTATATTTGGTATCATTTAATTTATTTTCGAACTTAATTGTTATTCAGAATTTGAAATTTTATTTGCAATAGTAATTAATTTGTTTTTAATTGTAGATCTGCTTATGACAATGTTACTAAGCAAAAAGTGGCTATTAAAAAAATTTCACCTTTTGAACACCAGACATACTGTCAACGAACATTGAGAGAGATTAAAATTCTCACAAGGTTTAATCATGAAAATGTGAGTATTTTGATTTACTTAAATAAATTAATGAATTTATTTTTTTTTGTTTTAAATTTTTATTGACAGAAAATTTTAATCTAATTTATATTTCATTTACATAATTATATAATTCTTTTAAATATTTCTTATTTTATTATTATTTTTAGTTTTCTCTTGAAAAAAATTGTATAACTTTCAAATTTTGAATCAGATATAAGCTCTTGAATAACAAACATTCATACTTATGTACACGAAATTTCATTTTCAAATTTCAAGAAATTTTAAAACTTTTTCAAGAATTTTAAACTCCAGAATTTATGATAGCAGAATGTGCTAGAAACCGATATAATGTGAAATTATATAGTTGACATATCATACAGTATTTCGAGATGGCAGAGATTACACCAAAAAAATTCTCAGTTTTTAATTGGAACTTTTATTCAAATCTGTAAAATATATTACAAAATGCAGTACATATAAATATATAAATGTTCTTGGGGCTAACTAACAATACTATTTTGATTTCAAACAAAATTTACATATGAATTAAGTTTATAACTGAAATAACTGTATTCTGTTCAAATAGATATAAAATATAGCATACTATTAATCTTATAACCTTGGAGTATCACTAGAAAAATTCCTCTGAACTTGTATAGGGAATCATTATGTGATGATCATTATTAGATAACAGTGCCTCCTGTGGATTTTGTCATTTTAGAAGAACTACAATTTTAATTTAAATTTTTATTCTTTAATTTTTAAATTATCGATAGCAGCAAAAGGTTTTAGATGACGCATAATTGAAGGATTAGACCTTTCTGATGATACTCTATTTATATAAGAATGATAAACTGGTTCAAGTGAGAAGGGATATTCACATATTCAGCCAATCAGCTACATTTTACTATTAATACAGTATATATAATAATAATAATTCTGGAAATATTGTTAATATTCTGGTTTTGTTATTGCTGAAAAATGCTGACAAGAACTTAACAAGGCATCAATTATGTGTTATATTTTTCTCAGAATCTCTTTCAAAAGTACAGGAACAATAAAAACCTATGATATAAATGAAAGCATTATATCCAGGGAGCACTATATTTTAAAGTTAAGAATGTATCAAAATATAGTCTAATAATTTTTTTACTTTATAATAATTTTTCATTCCAAATATTTGATATTTTGATAACTAGATAATCAAAACTTAGTTATCTTTGATTATATATTTTATTCAATTGTTATTATATTAATAATAGACAAAATTAATGAACTTGCAAATTTTTAAAATTATTTTTAGATTATTGACATAAGAGATATTCTTCGAGCCCCTACCATTGACCAAATGAAAGATGTGTATCCTTTTGAATTTTAATTTAAAAAAAATATAAATATAATAACTAATTTATTAAATGATTTAAGAAATAAAACTGATTAATAATAATGATTATGGTATTAAACATATTAAAAATTGTACTATTAACTCTTTTACTTAGTACTATCATCTGATCACTAGAAAATATAATCTAAAAATATAATTTTAACAGTTAGATAATAGCATTAAGTGAAAGAATAGATTTAGCAGATATGAGATATTAAATCACTAGTTTACTACTATTATGGCAAATATAGTAGTAGTAAACTAGAACAGACATTATAGCATCTGATATATTTGCCATTAGTCATTAAATTTATAAAGATCTTAAAATATAAACTATTTTTCTTACTTTTAAACTTCTGTATATTGATTTCTAAATTCAAAAGAATATTTGCCAAATTTTTTAAATAATTAATATACAATAAAAATCTTGTTTAATCTTGATTTTGCATTATCCAAAATGAATAACAATTTGTTATGATGATTTTTTTTTAATTTTTGTAATAAAACAGTTGTAAATAAAATTAAAATTGTTTTAAATTACACAATAAAAAACAAATTTTTACCAATTGTTTTATTATGAAAATCAAAAAAATCAATACAGAATGAACAATAATTCAATTTAAATTATACAACAAGAGTCATTATATACAGTAAATAGCATTAACCTGAATATAGAGTAAATCACATTATTCAGATATATTCGTATCCACTTTATAATACAGGTAGTTCTTGACTTACAACAACTTGTATTTACAATAGTGATATAATTAATAAATTCTATGATGATCAATGCAATTCATGTTCAAATGAGTTCATGAAAAATTGTTTTATACGAGGTGCTATCAGAAATTTCCCAGACTGGCTCCATTGCGAATTCCCAGGTGCAAAAAAAAACAGGAAAGTAGAAATGCAATTCATGTTCAAATGAGTTCATGAAAAATTGTTTTATACGAGGTGCTATCAGAAAGTTCCCAGACTGGCTCCATTGCGAATTCCCAGGTGCAAAAAAAAAACAGGAAAGTAGGTCAAGGTCACACAGCTGCAAGTCTTTTCGATCATTCAACCACGTGACAACATGCTGTGAACTCGTACTAATTTTATAGAAGAGATTTTTTAAACGCTACTTTCATTTGTTCTGTGATTGCGAAAACGGATCGTAAAATTGAGCAACATGTTTGCATTAATTTTTGCGTAAAACTTGGTAAATCTGCTACCAAAACATTAGAAATGATTCGTAAAGCTTTTGGTGATTATTCTTTAAGCCAGACAATAGTTTTTGAATGGCATGCATGCTTTAAAGCTGGCCGATTGTCATTTGAAGATGATGAACGTTCTGAGCTTCCAAGCACGAGCAAAACAGCCAAAAATGTCAAAAGAATCCATCAATTAATTCATGAAGACCGCCGTCTTACGATTCATAATCTTCGGGCAGTGTTGGAATTAGTTATGGTGTTTGCCAAGAAATTTTAACGGAAAATTTGAGCATGAGGCGCATTGCTGTGAAGTTTGTTCCTTGATTCTTGACAAACGATCAAAAGGAGCAATGCATGAATGTTTGCCTTGAGCTTCGTGAAAAAGTTAATGAAGACCCAACGTTCATCTCTAGGATTATAACGGGTGATGAAACTTGGATTTATGGTTATGATCCAGAAACCAAGCAGCAATCCTCGCAGTGGAAGAGCCCACAGTCACCGAGACCGAAGAAAGCACAGCAAGTCTGGAGCTCAACAAAGAGCATGCTGATTGCATTTTTTGACATCAAGGGGATTATTCACCGGGAATTTGTACCAGCTAACACAACAGTAAACTCTGACTTTTACTGTGAAGTTTTGAGGCGCTTAAGAGAAGATGTGTGACAAAAAAGGCCGGAACTTTGGTGCAACCGCAATTGGCTCCTCCATCATGACAATGCGCTCGCCCACACATCGCTTAAAACCACAGCGTTTTTGACGAACAATAATATGGTTATCGTTCCCCACCCTCCCTACTCACCTGATCTTGTTCCCTGCGATTTCTATTTGTTCCCCAAATTGAAATTGAAGCTGAAAGAACGATGTTTTGAGACAGTTTCGGACTTTCAAAGAGAATCTCAGATGGTACTCGACAGCCTATTTAATGCTAAAGTTATTTGCATCAAACTTTATTAGCAAATAATTAAAAAATGTATAGAAATTCATTAAAATTTCTATATATTTTTAAAGACTTCAGCAATGCGTTTGGACCATGGAAAAGCCATTGGGAACATTGTATAAGTTCCCAAGGAAATTACTCTGAAGGAGATGGCAGCCAAAAATAAGAACTGTAAGCCAATTTTTTTTTCATCCAGTCCGGGAACTTTCCAATAGCACCTCGTATATCAAAATTAATGTTTTTGTATTTAAATTAATCTAAGTTTATTATGATAATGTTATAGCATCCTAATAAAAATTGATAATGGGAAATCCATAAATTTAGGCTTTTTTCCAACTTCTGATTGTTCCACTTTTGACCAAGTGTGATTTGAAGCCCGTTGAAAATTGAGGACTATTTGTAATAATTTATCAACCTTCCATATTATCTAATTTTTGATTATCTGAGGCTCTCTCAGTTTATATTATGTTAAATAATTGTAATTGTATTATACATAATATTTTTATATAATTTTCTGTAAAATATAAAATTAAAAAGTATCATAAGGAAATATAGCAATCCATATATCAGAAGTAATAGTATCATTATCCAGTAAAGAATGGCATAAATAATCATATGTTGTAACTTCAAAAAAGTATAGAATATACAAAAGATGCTGTTTATTATGATCATTTAAGGCATAGTTTAATTATTAATAATAATAATAATCAATGAAATGTTTCTTATGCATCTCCTTATTACAAAACAATAAAAATGTTAAATACTTCACTATAAAACAAACAAATTGGTAATTGTTAATGTTGTAACTATGACATCACAATACCTATGATTGTAGGGAACGCCCATCTTTAATGTTATAGTATTTCTTTATAATATAAATAAAATCAATTTTACATCTGATAAAAGTTGTCTAAATTTTTAATGACTATTCTATATTTGATACATGAACTGCAATGATTGTTTTTCTACATTGCATAAAATGATATAGCTCAAAGTATTATTTGCATCAAACTTTATTAGCAAATAATTAAAAAATGTATAGAAATTCATTAAAATTTCTATATATTTTTTAATAAAATAATTAGAAATTGATCTGATTCTTCTATAAAAATTGGCTCTGGGTCATATTTTTCAACATTAAAAAAATTTGCAGTATAAATAGGAAAGAATCCCCTGGAAAATATTTTATCTGTAAAATTATTTGTTCAAATTCATATGTTTATCTCAAAATAGAAGTTTTGCAATAAAAATAGATTTTTTGAAAAAATATAAATATCCAGACTCCACTTTGAGTCATTTCGGGTTTTTTCTTTTTTTTTGAAATTATGTTCTAAAATAATTAAGAAAACGTTTTAAGTTATAAAATTCTATATTTTTATCATTCTGGGAATCATTTTTTTTCTTTGGCAATATAGCAGCTTGCATTATATGATTTGATTACAGCTCCAATACATTTGTACATATATATTTCTAGTGTTGTAATATGTAAATACAAACAAAATCCATTTATAATTGATATTTGCCATCTTTTGGAAATTAATAAAATCCATTTCTGACTCAATTATAAACAACTAACATACAGGGGATAAACCATTTTACAAATTAATAATGAACAAGCCAAACTTCCCCTTGCCGCCAGGGGAAGTTTGGCTTGTTCATTATTAATCCATTTCTGACATTTTTTATTGCCATTAATGCAACCAAATACAATATAACATAACATAATGAAAATTTTACAAACAATTATATTAAAATTAAAATATTTTTATCTAAACACATTGTTTTTACTTAATTTATCAAATCTGCAATGCTAAGTTACTTCATTCTTCTTTACACCATCAATATGGCAGCTAATAGAAGAGATATGTGCATTGTTATACCTTTTATTCTTTATACTATGGAGGAAACTCTTTCTTTAGTATCTGCACACTGCATTGTTCAGTTTTTGTACCAAGTAAGAAATAGATGTATTGCAGATGTCTCTTACAATTTTTTGTTTGTTGAAAATAGTAGTCTCAGTTCCCTATCTTCCATATTTCAATGTTTTATTATGGAAATTATTATTTTGAATTGCATCATTTTAGTCTGTGTCACATTTTTGAAAAATTCATCTCCAACACAAAGTGGAGTCTGGGTATATGCAGTAAGTCCCCAGACTCCTCTTTGTGTTGATTCCCTGTGATTTTGATTTATGCAGTTTCAGAGATACATGGGTGCATAAGTTTCTTTATTTTTGTTGAATTTCCATAAAATGGGGATGAAAAATTCATTAAACAATTTACTTTCTTGCAGAAATATCACTTATGGTTTTAAATTTTCTTATCCATACTCATAAATTCCATTTGCTAATGCTCTCAATCATGTATATTGAATTTTAGCATTATTGGACTTATGCAGAAATTTTTTGGATAAATTAATTGTGTAAGTCAGAACATACTGTATATACTGTATATTTTGTATATTTGTATACTGTATATTGTGATTGAATCTAAAGTGTTATCATGATAGCTTGTTTTAACTATCATGATAACACTTGGACAAGTGGAATACCATAAATAAGTTTTTCTAAACATAGGTAATCCTTTAATTACAAATATTCAAGATGATATAAAGGATATGTAACTATACCATTTTATTTTCAAATTAAAAATTTTTTTTAAATTATACAAAAATTTTATTTTTTGCTGCTAAACAATTTTATAATAAATTGTTTAGCAGCAAATACAATATATTGTAAAACTATACATAAGATTTGACGTATTAAGGATATTTCTAGATAGCAGAATTTGTCAAAAATATTACTACAGTAGAAGCTGCTTATTAGAATCACTTTGGGACCGATCATTTTGATAACAATAACCAATTGATAACATTAAGTTTTTGACATTAAGTATGTCAAAAAAAGTATAATTTTCGATTTTTTTTTTTATTATATAGTATATACTATACTTTGTTGTTATATACAGTGGGTGATCGGATAACGAACATTTTCGCAAAAGATTTTTGTTCGGATAACGAATACAAATTCAGATAACAAACACTTCACAGAACAAACTGTGGGACCCGTGGACTGATGGAATGATAGGTGGGCTGGTTGGCTGCGTGGTAAAGCTGTAGCTTACCATCCTGGAGGATCTGGGTATCGCTCCTCCAATTTTTCAGGAGCGGTCCAGGCCCAGCCCATTGGACCTCATTCTTCATCCATCCGGTTGACCTTATTCATGATGTTGGCCAGCCTGTGATGAGCTCTATAAATGGCTGTGGTCAGATAAAAATATCTCATGAGGATATGGTGGCTTAACTAACCTAAGGAAGACAGGCTTAGACCTTATGTGTTCGTGGACTTATGGGTAAGGATGGGGGAACAGTAGTTTTTCCCGATTAAAATGAACTCAGAAACAACTTAAAACAAATCAAAGATTTATTAAAGAAGGTAAGAGAGAGGTTTTACAATATTTTGATGTTAGAATGGCACCCATACTAGGTTGAGGTCAATAGTCTTGGGGACTTTTGCTCCGGAGTTATTTCGTGCTCACATTGACATACCCCAATATAATAATAATACAGGACCTGTGCTAGGTAGCCACCTTTCAGCACCTGAGATTGTGGGCCACCAAGCACATAGGTTAGCCACCAGACACAATTAGCTATAAATTTCTTTATTAAACCTCAAAGTTTAAATACAAAGTTTGACACAGTTTCACATTGTTAATTAAATCTAACAAAAGAAATCACTAATTAATGTCTGTTTATGGGGTTTTTTTCACTTTAGAATGCTCAGCAGATAGAAAATCTAAAGCCTATTATGTTTTTTGAGTCTCCAGAACGAATTAATCAAATTCCCATAAAACCTATGGTAAATCAATGGTTGGTTAACGAACATTGTCTTGGAACAAATTATGTTCGTTAACCGATCATCCACTGTACAGTGTAATCTCGATTCATCATTTTCGTTGGACTCCTGAAAAAACTATGGATATGAGAAAATGGTAGATGCGAGGATGTAAAAAATAACGGAACACAGATGTCCATTTTACACAGTTTAAAAATCCTGCAATATGCTAGGGCGGATATTAAGGTGACCACTACTTGCAGGTTGGCCACAGAGCTCAACTAGCCACCAAACAGGTTTTCCTATAATAAAAAGTTCTATAACAGATCAACAAACACTTGTTGAACTTTATACTATTTATACTGTATATTATGTAATCAATTAAGTGAAAAAGTGAAGTGAAATGATTTACACTTAACATTAAATTAATGTTGCCAATTTCAGTTTATGGAAAATCACAAAGAACTAATAAGAAAATTCTTATATCAAAAATAATTTTTAATTTTTTTTCAGTAAAGGAAATTATGAAGTCACTAAATCTCTATATCAGCAATTTTAAACTATATATTTCATCATTAAAAAAAACATTAAAAATCGCCAGATCTGGCAACAGTAAGACTGCGCCATTCATAAGGGCAAGATGTGCAGTGAAACCCCCTAAAGACACTGCAAAGTTTTGAAAATCATCATATTTGTCTGTATGAATTTTATTAAATCAAAAACTTACATCGTTCTGATAATTATTAATTAAAAAACGTACACAAATCATATCTTTCCATTTAAGTCGAATCTGCATTATTTTAAATGGAGAACAAGTGTTTAACTTGGGATTTTCTTGTTTTTGCCTAAATTTCTGTGAAAATGAAAAAGTAAATGAACAAATAATATTGTTTATTTGAGTATTATCTGCGATATTTTTTTAGTTTTAAATACGGTATTTTATAGCGGTGTATCAATTTTGATGACAATAACCGAAATTCTGATTGTTATAAACGGGATATTTTTTTAGTTTTAAATACGGTATTTTATAGCGGTGTACCGATTCTGATGACAGTAACCGAATTTCTGATTACTATAAGTGGAGTTTTCATAATGCATTTTAATATGGATGATTCAGGACTGTAAATTTTTTATGATAATATCCGCGATTACAATAAGCAGCTTCTACTGTATATTTATTTTTTATTCAAATATAAAATACTACTAATTGCTTCAGTTAATAACATATATTACACAATATGGCTTATGCAGAGTATTTGGTACTTAAAAGAATCAATTTCAAGCTATAAATTTTTTGATTTAAGAACAAGCCTCAGAAATGTATAACATTTGTGATTAGAGGACAATCTATGTAAAGTAGTAATAAATAATCTTAATTATGATGCTTTAACTTTCAAATAGCTATATTGTTCAATGTTTAATGGAAACAGATTTATACAAATTACTAAAGACACAACGGCTCAGCAATGATCATATCTGTTACTTTTTATATCAGATACTTCGTGGATTAAAATATATTCATTCTGCTAATGTTCTTCATCGTGATTTGAAACCAAGCAATTTATTATTAAATACAACATGTGACTTAAAGGTAATAATTTATTTATAAATAAGAACTTTATATTTTAAATAGAATATGAAGGAATTTTATTATTCAGTACTTTAGTATTCCAGGTTACAGAACCAATTATTAAACCAGCTTTGTTTCTTGAATTTACTATTTATTGTAAATACTGCTGAAATCCTTTTTGCTAATTTTCCATTATTTTATTATTTTTAGTTAATAATTATTAAATATTGTATATATATATATATATATATACACACACACACACACACACACACACACTCGTGTCACTTGGCAACACTAATGGAAGGTCTAAGGATTTTATTTGTCATTGTCCATAGTCTAGAATATTACAGTAATCATCTTTGAATCAGTGTTAAATCAAAATCATATGTAAAAAAATTTTGTATCAATTTTTCAATAGAGTTAAATTAAATTCATGTAATTCAAATAAAGTATAAATTGAGGTTTAGGTGTATTTTAAATTTTTCAGAACATTTTAGGCATTCTGTATTTAAGAAGCATATTTATTATACTCTTAATTCTTTTAAATGTTGTTACTATGTTATGACAGCCATTTGAAATAATATCAATCTTATCATGTTTAATATATTTTAAAATTTATATTATATTCAAGAAAATATAAAAACTTGCTTAAAGAATTTCAAATAACAAGATCACCATTAATTATTTTAATTTAAAATATAACACAGAAAAGTAATTAATGATATATTATTATTTAATGTAGATTCCACAGTTTTGATAGATTCAGTAGTTCTGTTGTCTTATGTGAATTCTACTATCTGTTACAAAACAATTATATATTATTGATATAGCTGAAACTATCTCCATCACTAATCCAAAATATGATCATAGTAAAATGGCAATCATATATATATATATATATATGACAGCCATTTGAAATAATATCAATCTTATCATGTTTAATATATTTTAAAATTTATATTTAAGCAAGTTTTTATATTTTCTTGAATATAATTTGGAGTGCAATAATTGGAACTTCGGTATCAAATTATAAACCACAATAAATCGAGAATCGCGATAATCGAGGTATTTCTGTATTTGGAAAGATGAAATCCAATTACTGGTATAGCTCTAATCAGTAAAATTTTTTAAATCAAATTTTCTCTTCTCTGAAAAATTAATGATCACTAGTGTTTTACTAGTGATCATTAATGGAAATGCGCAGAAACACCAGCAATAAAAGAATATATTGTGACCAGTGAATAATTAATCAGAAAGTAAACATTCTAGGCAGACAAATTGCACCATCTATTGAATAAGTTATAAAGCTTTGCTGATATTTGAATTTAATATTTCTTTAGAATGGATATTTTAAAAAATAGTTAATATTCACAAACTAAGTACAATTCATAGAAAGTCAAATCAAAAGAAAGAATTTATATAATTTCATTGCATAGTCTTTGAGATATTTCAATCGAAAGTTATACATGACACTAATGAAGATAAATTATTATATAGATTAATAGATAATATATTTTGTCAATTATCCATCTTCCTTGGTTTCTTCAAAAAAGTAATTAAATACAAATAGCCAGATGCATGGAAGAAAGAATGCAATGCAGAATTGTATATTACTTCAGTTAATTAAAAACATGGGTAGGTAAATTCAGTATTATCATTCAAACTTAACAACTTGTTCTGTTAATTATTTATTTATTAAAAGATTATATACAATTATACTTCCACTTATTATCATAAAAAGTATAAGTCCACTGTAAACTTGTGCTATAAAGGACTTATACTTTTTATTTATTTATTTTGTATATTACTTCAGTTAATTAAAAACATGGGTAGGTAAATTCAGTATTATCATTCAAAATTAACAATTTGTTCTGTTAATTATTTATTTATTTTTTTTTGAGGAAAAATAATAACTAATCATAAAATAAAAGCATCATGATGCTATTATATAGCTACTTCATTGTTTCACATGCATGGTTACATTAAAGTTGAAAGAAGAGAGTCAATGATTTCCGTTGCAACAGACTTTTTTCAAATACAGTGGTACCTTGGTTAATGATGGTAATCCATTCCAGGATTACCATCGTTAACCAAAACTGTCGTTATCCAAGGTGCAATTCCCCCAAAGGATTTAACTGAAAATTGATTAATTCAAATAAACCTAAATTATCAAGCCAAATTTTAGCCCTTGAAACAAACTATCTTCAAAGAAAGAAAAAAAGATGTTTAATTCATTGATGAATTTTTGATTGTTTTTTGTCAACACAAAATATGCATTTTAGCTAATTAGCTAGCCCACATCAATTTTGTCAAACACGTGAGTAATTTCACCAAAACTAATTGTAATTTAGTTTTGGTTTATTTCTCAGTGTTTGTTGCCATCTTGTGATTGTCATGGCATTTATATCTCCAAATCCTGACAAATATATATATGAATACTGTTAAAAAGGGAAAAAAACAATCAACATATGATTATCTTTGGATTATTTGTTTGACAAAACTGATGAGGGCTAACTAATTAGCCAAAATGCACATTTGGTATTGACAAAAAACAATCAAGAATTCATCAATGAAATAAATATCTTTTTTTCCTTCTCTAAAAATAGTTTGTCTTGTTTGATTCCAAGGCCACGACTCTTGTCTGGTTGATGAGTGAATTTATCCAAAGAAGCATCTAGCCTGATTGTAATACATCATATTTCCACTATTCAACCTCAAATGTAACGAACATTCAACATTCGCACACACTTCCAGGAACCAATTATGTGCGAAAGTCGAGGGCCGCATGTACATCATATTTCCACTATTCAACCTCAAATGTAATTTTTTTTATTTTCTGTCTGTATAAAAACTAGTTCAGCAAACTAAAATTTTAATAACTGGCTCAGATCAATCACCAAATAGGTGAATGACACTTCCTTCAAGTGAATGATACCATAAGATAAAATAAATTTGTAATCATGCAGTAAAAATTTACTTCACCTCTAAGCAATCAGGTGTGTCATGCTCTCGGTCATGCTGCACACTGCAGTGCCACCTGTCACAAATCTAATTAACAATTATGCTTTGACTCAAAGTCTATGCTTCTCCTGCTTGCTAACCTTAGAAGCTTCTTGCATTGTACACCTAAGTAAAAGGTAAATATAACATCCATCAACGACCATACATGAAAACACAGTAAGAATTGTAAAATTAAAATCAGAACAAGCCACAACATGAATGCCCTTATCTCATCATAACACATTTCCTCACTAAGTGACAGGATGCACCCAATCATGTAGAGGTAAAATAAATTTTTCCCCTTAAAAATTGTTAGATAAATACTAATTGATTGTAATTAACAAACTACCAATTACAGTTTATCTAACAATTTTAAACAGAACTAGTGCTTAAAGCTAACAGGAACTTTAATGGGACATTGCAAAACCAGACCTAAGTCTGGTTTTGCAATAACACACGCAATTCGTAGATGTAATTGACCAGCAATTACATTTATGAATACAATTACGAATTACTAGTCATATATTTGCTTATTTACTATGATAAAATAAATAAAATATTAAATCATTCTAATCAATAACAGCTAAATATAAAATAAACTCACGGATTTTCATAATCAGGTCCTCTTCCAATGCAGTCAATTGGATTAAGTTCATCTTTAGGAAAGGCAAATTTCATATACCCATCATAGGCAAATTGAAACATGTTTTTAATTTCATCCAACATCTCTAATCTCATCTGTTCGGTAAAAACACCATACTTTTTGTCATAAAGGCCAGGTTTGTGAAGAAAAATATCATGAGGATGATTATTCCTTTCGAAATAACAATTTTTTGTTTCCAATGAAGTAAATGTGGAGAGAAAAAGTAAAGCAATAACAACACGTAATGTTGTACTATAAACTGCAGCATTACTTTCCACCATCCCTATGAGTACCCATAGAAAGATTAACAATCTTTGCGAAATTCAGATGGAGAGAAAATATTAAACGTGTCAGCTACACATTCGCAATCAGGAAGGGTGCAACTTTGGTGACGTTGCCATTATCAATTTACGAATTTAAATCCACAAGTCTAAAAAAATTTTTTTATAAAGAAATTAATGTAAAAATATATATAATCATAAATATGTAAAAATATTTATGATTATATATATGTAAAAATATTGAATATGTAAAAATATTTTAAAATATAATCAACTATGATACAAAAGGTAATATTTCAAAATTTAAGCGTTTATTGTTTTAATTAACCAAATCATTATTTATTATGCTCATTACAATGCTCATTAGTATACAATAATGCGGCCGGATGTCCGAATGGAAACGAATTGGCGTACCCGGAGGAGGACCCGATTCGCGTCCCGGATCCGGCATCTCCTGAAAAGTTTTTGCGGGGTTCTGGGCCCGGTCCGGCGATCCTCTTTCTTCACCATCCGGCCCCCTCCACGAGTGTGGGTCAGTGACGTCGCTAGCTTTTTGGTTCTGGGCCCGGTCCGGCGATCCTCTTTCTTCACCATCCGGCCCCCTCCACGAGTGTGGTCAGTGACGTCGCTAGCTTTTTTTTGGATGGGCCAAAGGTGGGCCACACCAATGTGAAAGAACATTCTCCTGTATGCAGTTTATTAAATCGTATTTATATAACTGAATGTGATGATTAACATTATCCCGTATGTGCTTTATTAAATTGTATTTACATAACAGAATGCTTAATGATTTGGTTAAGCAATTTAGCAATCATGTTCATCGAGAGAAAAATAGCAAAAGCTATCGATTTGGACAAAATAATCGATTGTTTTGCAACATTAAGTAAAAATCACCGCATAATTTTGTATTGAGCTGTAATAAATACTTATATTTGCCAGTATTTTGAAACTTTATTTATTCTTTCTAACTAATCATTAAGTACAAATGTGCAAAGGACGCATTTTTTCGCAGCTTGTAAATAAAAATTTTTATCGCTATTAGCGTTAAATTATGTGGGTTTAAATTATACTTGTGGTTTTTTATTTTCATTTCTACGGAATACAAAGCGTCTTGGATTATGTTTAATGTATTCGGTTGTAAATTTTCATTTTTACAAAACTCGAGGCATCTTGGGTTATGTGGAGTTGAACTCTTGCGATTTTCAATTTTATATTTCGGGTTATATATTTAGGGTGGTCTTGGGTTATGTGGAGTTGAACTCTTGCGGTTTTCAATTTTATATTTCGGGTTATATATTTAGGGTGAGCGAGCACATGGTCCAGAACTTTTAATGCATGGGCCATGGCCCACCCGTAGCTATGTCGCTGGTGTAGGTGCAGCCCGTGGTTGGAACTGGTCCTGCTTCTTAGCAATCTCTCTGATTGGAAAGGAGCATAAAAAATGTATACAATAATAAAAAATATTCTTTATTATTCATATAAATACATGAACTCAGCACCCTTTTTCTAAAAAGAGTGCTTGAATTCAAGTCTGATGATTTTTTAAAAGATTTTCTTCTTTTTATGTTTTATGTTCATATAAATACATGAACTCAGCACCCTTTTTCTAAAAAGAGTGCTTGAATTCAAGTCTGGTGATTTTTTAAAAGATTTTCTTCTTCTTTTTATGTTTTATGCCTCTTTTCAATCATTTTGCTGATTACTAAATGGCGGACTATTTAAGATTCTTCCATAAATACCTATCATTATGAAAAATCCTCCTTTATTTTATGCCGTTTTTCATTTTTGCCACATACAGCAACAGACTGAATCCCACAGCTGTCTGTGGGGTCAGTTAAATGATGGTGTTCAAAGCCCCATGTACAGAATCCTCCTGAAAATTCTAGCATTTTAGATTTTGGGAATTAAATCCAAAACTTTGGGGAAATAAGCAAACGCTTAATCATATGGCAGTTCGACCGACTTCTATGGCGGATCAGCCAAATTATATCGATTATCCGATTGGCCATTCATAAATTTTGAGATATGGAATACAGGAATTAAACTTTGATATTCCAAGGTTCTCTTCGGCCACGCAGATTTTTTTAAGGCGAGCACTATCTATGTTACTAACAACAATTCTACATCGTGTTTGTCCATCATTTAGTCGTGTATTATTGTAATAACTCCAGTGATGAATGCGTGTAACTTTTCCAACTTGTTGTACTTTTTTGTGTCGATAATAATCTAAACTGCTATCTAAACAAGTAACAACACGTGTTTTTCTATCGGATCATAAAATATTTCGAGAACAAAAGCCTGTTTTGAACACATAAATAGTATATGACCTTAAAAACTGTCAGACAATTCTGAAAATTTTTAATGCGTGATTTATTCTGTTTAAAACATAATATCGGATCATAAAATATTTCGAGAACAAAAGCCTGTTTTGAACACATAAATAGTATATGCACCTTAAAAACTGACACATAATTCTGAAAATTTTTAATGCGTGATTTATTCTGTTTAAAACATATTTTCGATTATTTTTACATCTTAGTTTGTTACAGTTCTGCAGCATCATTAATTTGATGATTTGTAAGAATGATATACTAAATATCGATCAATATTTTTACAGAAATATTCAACAGAATTTATTGGATCAACTTTTTGAGTATGATTATCAGTTCATAATTTTATTTTAGTTCATAAATGGAGAAATTTGATAATTTTTATGGGACACAATTATCAAAAATGGCGACGATCGCCATATTATATTTTTGATATCAATGTAAAGTCACATATTAAAAATATAATATTCAAATAACGATGATGATATCAAAGAAAAATCGATATAATAATTTTTATGCATTATTGAATTTGAAACAATTTTATATATCTGAATAGCGCTTCGGATCTCGATAAAGTAAGATACAGCGCTGAAAATTACAGTTAACATAGTGAAATAAAATTATCTTATTTCTTATTTAATTCTTATTTCAGCATGATAGTTAATACAAAACATCAAAAATAATTTTAGTTTCTTCACAAGATATTATAACTATATTCTTTGTCCTAGTTAATAAATATAAAAACAAACAATTTGGCATTTGATCCTGTTTCGGAGAAAAATAAATCTGTATATTATGCTAAACCCATTAAGAATCAAAAATTTAATTATTTTTTTTTATATTTTCAAATGTTCTGCATTTCTATAGAATTCATTATAAGGGAGATTGAATGATTGCAGACACTACAAACTATCTAACCAGTTTTAATACTGACTTTCCAATGGAAAACTGTCAGTTACCATTTAAACTGTCAGTTAAACTTTGATAAAAATTCAACATTTCTAAAGTTTGAAAGAAAATAAATTATCAAAAATCCATCAGGAAAAGTGGAATAATGGACATGAATTTTTTCTTTAACTGCAATTAAAATGGCCATTAAAAAATTTAAAAATTAATGTTATTTACTGAGCTATTATAAGTCGTCAGCAGTGCTCTATATCTACTGTTCTTTAGATACTGTAAGTAGATATAGAAATTGTTTATGAGTAAGTAATGAAAATAGTTGCAGTGGTTATTTGAAATATTCAATTGTAATTAGGGCCTTTCGGAGAAAATGCAGTCTCAGGACAAGTAATATTTTTGAGGCTCTAAAAAATTTAAAATAAAACTGTGGACAAGAAAATAAAAACAATGGTATTTAACATTTATTCGATTATAACATTTATTTATTTTACAGAAGCTTGCTTAAATTTTTTTTGCATATTTTACCCCCCTTTTCAACCAGGGCGATTACTAAGGGGCAGGACCAGTTCCAACCATGGGCTGCACCCACACCGGTGGAGAAGGTCCAGTGGTGAAGGATGGGGATTGCTGAGCCGGATCCAGCACCCCGAAATAACTTTTTCAGGAGATACTAGACCCGGGTCCTCCTGCATGGCACGCCGACAGCGTTACCACTCGGCCATCCGATCGCCTAGCTTGATTATATTTAAAATAACAAAATTAACGAATATACAGTGGTAAAGAGCCCTAAAATCGTAAGGCCGAGCAGTCGGTCCTCTTGTCCCCCTCTGATGGGTCGGCTGGAAGACCGCGTGGTAAAGCTGTGATTGATCATCCCGGAGATCAGGATTCAAATCCGTGTCCCACATCTTCAGTTTTTCAGAATGGGTCCTGGGCCCGTTGAACCCCATCCTTCACCATCTGGTTGATCCCATCATGGGTGTTGGCCAGCCTGTGATGGGCTTTATAAGTGGCTGCCGCCAGATACAGAATATCCCATGAGGATATGGCGATTTAACCTAAAACCTAAGAAACGCTTCGGCTTTCCACTCTGGAGGACCCGGATTCGAATCCCGGGTCCCGCTCCTTGAAAATATTTATCATGGGGTCCAGTTCGAATCTCGGGTCCCACCCCTTGAAAATATTTATCATGGGATCTGGGTGGCCCGTCGATCCCCGTCCTCCACAATCCGGCTGACCCCTCCGCAGAGGTAGGAAGTCCTGGGTTCACCCCTTGAAAATATTTATCATTGGGTCCGGACTCGTCGATCCCCGTCCTCCACAATCCGGCTGACCCCTCTGCAGGGGTGGGAAACGGGTCCCACCCCTTGAAAATATTTATCATGGGGTCCCGGCCCGTCGATCCTCGTCCTCCACAATCCGGCTGACCCCTCCGCAGGGGTGGGCAGTCTGTGAAATCTAAATCCATGTCCTCCACAATCCGGCTGACCCCTCCGCAGGGGTGGGCAGCCTGTGGAAGTGCTGACCTCTCCGCAGGGGTGGGCAGCCTGTGGAAGGGCTTGTTTCGCTCACCACATAGTATTCTACCAGAAAGACCCCTCCGCAGGGGTGGGCAGCCTGTGGAAGGGCTTGTTTCGCCCAGCCCCTCCGCAGGGATGGGCAGCCTGTGGAAGGGCTTGTTTCGCCCCGCCTCCGCAGGGGTGGGCAGCCTGTGGAAGGGCTTGTTTCGCCCCGTCTCCGCAGGGGTGGGCAGCCTGTGGAAGGGCTTGTTTCGCCCCGCCACATAGTATTCGATCTGAATGGAATGTGGCGTCATCTGTTGACAAAAAATAAAAACTTAAATCTTTAATCTATTTTTCTCCTTCTTCGAAACATTAAATGATTAAGAAAATGCGAAATTCGGAGTATTTTGAGCACTTCATTCGAAATTATCGAAAACCTGTCTTTATAAAAAATTATAATTAAATGGTTTAATCAAGAATGTTTTAAAATACTTTATGTAAAAATCGGATTTTCTTTAATTTACCTCTACTCTCACCATCAAACGAAGAATTTCGAAAGTAGATCGCAAACTCATTATTAACATATAAAGTCGATCTCAATGAAAAACAAGTTGGCCAGCCCTGGTATAGAGAACCGGGAGTAGGACCCCAGTGACGGACACGTCAACCACCGAATGGTACGAGATAACCCCTTTAGTCGCCTTTTACGACACCCGGGGTCAGGCGGTAGGCATATTCTAATTCCTTACCCACAGGAAAAAGATGGACAGTTTTATATTTTAAAGAGCTTATGGGTTGCAAGGTCAATACATCCAATAAAATAGCGTGTTTGTTTCGTTGATGCAACAGCAGATTATTTTTCACCAACGCTAATAATGTAAAATCTTTGTTATTTTTAAAAAATTGCCAAATTAATATTTTAAATTCCATCGTTATGCTATTAAATATTAAATTAAATCTCTAATCGCTTAAAATTAAACAAACACAACTAATGACGTCATCGTCCTTTAATATTTAGCAGTAATGGCGGATATTAGAATTGTTTGTAAGCGAGGAGAAGCATTTCGCAATCAAGCTAGAGATGTTGTTATAAATGTATATATGTACTTTGGAAGGCATAAATCTATGCGAAGTGACATTTTCAATGAAACTTCACTCGCTACTATAGTCTGTTTCAGTTTGAGAAAGCCGTGACGTCACGAAATGACGCCATCTGGTGGCGTAGCACAAAATAGCATATCTTTCTGCCATTAGATATCAAAGTATAAATAGCACATTTTCAATAAGTTATTCATTTTTTTATGCATAAACGGTTGGATTAAAATGCATATCTTTCTGCCATTAGATATCAAAGTATAAATAGCACATTTTCAATAAGTTATTCACTTTTTTATGCATAAACGGTTGGATTAAAATCTTCTTCTTCTTCTATTTTCTATTATGGATATTATAGTTGCCCTTTGTCCTCCGAGTTGATTGATGGGTTAAAATCGTTTGGTATTCCGGACGTATGTTTCAAGAGGGTTAAAATGTTTTCACTAACTAGCCAATAAATCTGAAGTCTTTATTGTGTCGTTGATATTGATCTAAATACACTTTTTAACTCCAATGAAAATATTTCCAAGATTCTTCCTATATTTTTCTTTCTTAGCATGCTGTTCTTCATCGCCATCCTTTGTGTTACTTAGGTATCCGAATTGTCCTTAGAAACTGAACGAATCGAAATTTTTCTCGTCCGTCTTCATATTTTCCACGGGAGACATACAATCAGTGGTTAATCAGAGAATTTTCTTCCTTTAATATCGTTATAAGAATACGCACTGTTCAAGAAACTAAATTCTTCATCTTCAAATAACAGAATAAATATAAAAGAATCTTCGTTGAGTATTCTCTCTGCAGTAAAAATTATCTATTTTTATTAAGGTTTGATAGTACCTTAATAAATTTCTAATCAGATTTATGTTTTTAAATTAATATTTTTATACACCATCGCACTTTTAATCAATACGGCAATGGCGACGAATCTTTTAACTGAGTTAACTCAGTTTTTGGCGACGAATCTTTATTTCTTTAGAAATAGAATTAATGAGCTTGGCGAATAAAAGAAAATCAAAGAAAAAATTTTTTTGTTGTCATGCTTTGAGAAAAGTTTACTTTTCATAGTAGCGAATATCGTGCAATTTATATTACCAATTTAATGCGGCAGGGCATGATATATGCTAAAATAATAAATTGTCATTCCAGAAAATAGCTTTTATTTTGTTTTTCCGGCAATTTTAATTCGGAAATCCGTCATTCTTACGAAAATTTATAATACAGTGGTACTTGGTTAACGACGGCAATCCGTTCCAGCATTACCGTCGTTATCCAAAGCGCAATTCTCCATAGGATTTAATTGAAAATTAATTAATTCGTTCCGGCTCCTTTCCACAACCATAGTAAATATTAAAAATGCAGATAAAACACATTTAAAATGTCCTAAAAATATGGAAAATATCATTTATTTATTATATTTGCTACAAAAAAATTAACATTAATAAAATGAATTGTTCTTGGAAACAGTTTTTAATTATCAATCTTCACCAATAGGACAATTGGGCTCACTTCGGAGTTTTTTGAAAATCGAACCCGTAAATACTGATTAGCAGCTTATAGATTCAATAATTATTATATAGATAAGATTTGATTTTGCCTTTTGATGGCGAACGAAAAGAGAAACGCACCGATTTATTATCTATATGAACTATAAGATCTCGGACAGACGTTATTTTTTCTAATGGAATCCGAAACTGTGACGTCACATCACTCGCAGAGGCCTTATTCTCGAGTTATTCGTGTTACAACGCATTCGTGTTAGCAGTATCACGTGAAACCAACTTCCTATCAATTCTGTCTAAGCATGGGAGTTGGTGTCACGTGATACTGCTAACACGAATGCGTTGTAACACGAATAACTCGAGAATAAGGCTCCAGGAGTCGTTAACCAAAGCATGCGTCGTTAGCCAAGACATCAGTCACTCGTCGTTAATCAAAGCAGTCGTTTTCCGAGACCGTCGTTAACCAAGGTACCACTGTATTTTCATATTTTGGATGTGTTAAGTGTAGAGAATGATTAGATTTCTTCATGTAAAAATGTAAAATGGCGAAAACATTTTCTATATGTAGTTAACCTAACGTTAAAAGAAGTAATACTGTTTAATTTGAATAATATTTTATAAGTAGACTTTTATGTTGTAATCCCATATAATAGACAACTAACATTTGTCACGTGATACTGCTAACACGAATGCGTTGTAACACGAATAACTCGAGAATAAGGCTCCGGGAGTCGTTAACCAAAGCATGCGTCGTTAGCCAAGACATCGGTCACTCGTCGTTAATCAAAGCAGTCGTTTTTCCGAGACCGTCGTTAACCAAGGTACCACTGTATTTTCATATTTTGGATGTGTTAAGTGTAGAGAATGATTAGATTTCTTCATGTAAAAATGTAAAATGGCGAAAACATTTTCTATATGTAGTTAACCTAACGTTAAAAGAAGTAATACTGTTTAATTTGAATAATATTTTATAAGTAGACTTTTATGTTGTAATCCCATATAATAGACAACTAACATTCATCAGCGCTTCTCAAACTATGGGTCGCGACCCCAAATGGGGTCGCGAAGCGAAATGCTGGGGTCGCAAAAATTAAATTCAAACACTTGAATTTCAGTTTATATATAATTTCACAAACGCCCAATATTTAACGTATGACAACATATGAATTTTCAGTGTAGTTGATTGATTGTGTTCATCTTAATAAGTGTATAAATGATTTATGTCCTTGTATGTTTTATTTCATATTTAATACTTGGGGTCGCAAAAAATCTCGTAATGAAAAATGGGATCATGAATGAAAAAAGTTTGAGAAGGGCTGATCTATATAGATTAATACGGACTATACAAAAGACACTTATTCAGTTATGCTTGGATAATATAAAAGTTTTATAAATCAGCTTTTTAAAATATATATTTATTTAATCGTTGATATAATTCAAAAATAAAACGAGAAATGCTAAATATATCAAAACACTGGATGCAAAAAAGTCGGAAAAGAATGTTGTGAGTCCCTGGAAGATTCATTATCTATACACATATTGTTAATAATTATTACTATATCGATAATTATTATTACTATTCAATATTACTATATCGAATAAAAACTTCCATACCTCGGTTTTTAGAAAACCTACCTACATGCCGGCATTCATCCCTAAGTGGTCGAACGACCCGTTCAAATATAAGGTTGCGGCTATCCGTTCTCTTTTATGCCGGCTACACACACATTGTTTGGATGATGCGAGTAAGCAGGCTGAATATTCTATTATAGTTAACCAAGCTGTTTTACACGGCTATGATGAATCTTTAGTTTCCAATATTAATAGGTCTATTATTAAAAATATGCGTATAGATAATGAATCTTCCAGGGGCTCACAACATCCGAGGTCGTCTGAGAGATGCACGGCCGTAAGAGAATGTTTAAAAACGTGATGTCGAACATATAGGTCTAAAATTAAAAAATATTTTTGCGAGTCATAAAATTCTTAAACCCCAGACATTTTTGTAACCCCAGACATTACTCTGGACAGCATTAAAAAACCAGGACTGTCCAGGCTAATCCCGAATGTATGGTAAGCCTAGATAATGGCCAAAAGAAGTTGTGGACTGGCATGTAGATGTGTGATGTGATAGTGCTTGATGATTAACGTAGTGACATGAGATTTTGGCAAAATGATAGGCTGCTTTTGATCTTCTGAGACATTAGCATGCCTTAATCTTCCTCCGACTCATAGAAGTCCATCACCATCTAGGAATGGGTTTAAAGATAAGATTCAACTAGTTGATTCGAAAAGCCCTTCGTGATTTAAAGCAGATATTTCTTCACTGAAGTGTTGATGTTGCACTATCTTCAGGATGATTGTTGTAGCCTTGGATAACTCAATAATTGAAAGAAATCCAAGCTCATGTTTATGAGCTAGTTTGGTTGCATTGTTTAAAAATCTTAGGCATCAAGAAGTAACATATATAAGTTGAGTCCACGATGAATACCTATAGATTATATATGATCATCCTGGAGTTGAATGGTAGTGACTACACAACTCCTTTTCTTTTCCTTTAAAAGAATTTCCCGAACATCTTCAGTTTCATATGCTTGAGTAAGAGGTAAGTCCTTCAATGGTCTCTTAACCATTTAGAACCATGAAACCATAAATCACAATTTACAAACTCAGCTGGAGACATTCCTCGTGTCCCACAATCTGCTGGATTCTCAAGTCCACAGACATGATTCCACTGAACTTTAGGAATTGCTTCTTGAATCTTAACAACTCTATTATCGATGAATGTCTGCCAACAATGGGTTCCGAAGAGAGCCTTGCTAAGGTGACTGTAGAATCAGTGCATGCGAATGTTTCAACCTTAGAAAATTTTAGAATTGTAAAACAATCTTCAGAAGATTAGCCAAAAGGAGAGCAGCACACAATTCTAATTTGGGTATCAACTGAGTCTTGATAGGTGCGACTTTAGTTTTAGATGTCAAAAGGCTCACTTTAATTCTTCCAACCACTGCTACAGAGCGGATGAACACAACTGTGCAATAGGCTTTCTCGGAAGCATCACAAAACGCATGAAATTGAAGCTTAATTTTCCTTGCGAATAATACTAAATGTGGAATTTTCAACTGTTGAGTTACACTTAATTTCTTTCAAAATAGTTTCTACTGTCTACTGTATTCTGCACCAACTGATTCATCCCAGGTTAGTGAACAATTCCATAACTCTTGCAAAAGTATTTTCATGAAAATTACACAAGGTGAAAGCCATCCCATAAGATCAAAAATCCTTGCAACTTCTGATAGAATATCGCTCTTAGAATATTCTTCCTTTTTGTCATAGTTTAAGACATTGAAACTGAAGAAATCACTCTTTTGGTTCCACTAATTCCCAAACACTGATCCCCAAAATTTTTATTCCTTCATCACTGTTTATAGTTAACGCATCAGTGTTTTCCCTATACTCCTGGGGAATATCCTTTAATAATTCAGTGCATTAGAAACCCATTTACATAATGTATATCCACCTTTCTCATCATGTGGATTAGCTGATCTATTAAAATTGCGACTTTGAGTTTTGTCCCCCTGAAAGCAAATCATCAACATAAAAATCATTTAAAATGGATGCGGATGCCAATGGAAATGCATCCCTTTCATCTAGAGCAGTGGTTCTCAACCTTTTTTCTGTTGAGGAACACATTTTAATTTTTTTAAATTTGGCAGCACACCTAAGTATTTTAAATAATAATATAGATTTAACAACGAATTTTTATTAATAGATTATCGTATTTCTTATTTTTATTGCATTCAGATTACATCATATTTTTTTTGTTCTTTTACGCCTCCATTCCAATCAGGGAGATTATTAAGGGGGTGGGGCCAGTTCCAACCACGGGCTGCACCCACACCTGTGGAAGGGGGCCGGATGGTGAAGGACAGGGATAACCGAGCCGGGCCCAGTACCACGAAAAAATCCGGAACCAGACCTGGGACGCAAACCCAGATCCTCCTGCGTGGCACGCAACGTGTTACCACTCGGCCATCCGACTGCAATTACATCATATTCGTACACAGGATCATTAAATGGCAACCCTTATTAACTTAAAACGCCACCTGCGGATTTTGTCTTTTTAGAGAAACTATAATATGAATTTAATTTTTATTCCTTAATTTTTAGATTTTGAATAACGATAAAAAATTTTGGCTGTCGCAGAAATTTGAGAGTTAGATCTTTATAACTCTATTTATAGGAATCAGTGCAGTGGTTCAACTGCAAAAGGGATATCCAGCCAACAATGTATTAATATTATATATGATTCATACAATTACATAAATATAATTCGTTTCTAATTTTAAAACCGGCACAGCGGTTGAGAACCACTGATCTAAAGCAAGCTGATGAAGCGCTCTAATGGACAAAAATGGTGCAGAAGTGGTACTGTAGGTGACAGTTGTAAGCCGATATTCTTCTATAAAACACTGATCATTTTCTCTCCAAAGTATCCTTTGGAAGTCCCTATCCTTGGGGGTTAATCAATACCTGCCCGAACATTTTCTCAATGTCTGCACATATGATAATGGGAAAGGTTCTAAACCTCAATAAAATTGGAAACAATTCATGTTGTAGGCGAGGTCCAACCATAATAATGTCATTCAAGGACACATCAGTTTTAAATTTTGCAGAAGCGTCAAAGACAACTCTTAATTTGATCCTATTGCTTTAGTAATACACTGCTTTATGTGGGATTTAATTACATGGAAATTTATCTGTTAGCACTTATAAGCAGACCGTTTCATAACAAGTGGAGTAAAAAGTTTTTTATTTAACTAGAGGAGCGCTTTCGGCTTAATCCACCAAAAAATCAATGTTCTTTGTTCTAAAAATGTTATGTAAGAGTTGATAATGGCGGATTAAGCCGCAAGCGCTCCTTTAGTTAAATAAAAAACGTTTTTACTCCACTTGTTATGAAACAGTCTGCTTATAAGTGCTAACAGATAAATTTCCATGTATTTAATTTGGTCGTTGTACTTGATTCCTTAATAACGGAATAATGTGGTAAATAAAATGCACTAGAAGATTGCAGTTCAGAATTAGCCACTAGTTCCATATGGCCATTTATTAAATACTCTCTCATAAATTTTCTATATTCTTCATAAATTATAGGTTGTTTTGAGGGTCTATATTTTAGGCCATTAAGTCAACAAATGGCTAAATCCCTTGAGTCACCTAAATGTGATGTGGATTCCTTGAAGGGCAATTTCACAATAAAACGACCAGTATTATCTCGAAAGTAAGTGTGTTTAAAATGGTCTTCACATTCCTGTTCTGCCTTAGAAAGAGGATTTATTGTTGGAACTGAGTCCAAAGACCAAAACTTTTGAAACAGTTCATCTGTATGTAGTTGTTTACTGAAATAGGTGCTTGTTCTTCGGAGTCAAATGTAATAGTTCCTGAAATTATCCAACCAAGTTTTGAAAATATTGCAAATAGGGAATCCTTAGGACTGGATTGTATTACTTCTGTAAGTAAGGAGATGAAAACATTAACACCTAATAAAATGTCAATAGGTCCAGATCCATGAAATGTTGGGTCTGCCAAAGTCATTTCATGAAGATTGGTTAACACTGAAGATGGTATAGAATGATGTGGCAAGTTACTAGTAATCTTGTTGATGACATATGCAGATACAGAAAAGGAACATTCTGAAGAAAAATGTGGATGAAATTGAATATTCATAACACCATTAGTTTGAGCTGGTGGGGTGCCCAAACATGAAATGTGAATCCTTGCATAATTTCTAGGTAAGCAAAGTTTAGATAACAGTTTTCAGAAATGAAATTGGCCTGGTTGCCTGAGTCCAAGAGAGCTCTATAGTTCACCAAATTGCCCATACTGCATGACCTTGATGGTTGCTGTATACAATAATACTTGATGGCTTACTTTTGTGCCGATCAGGGCAAATTCTGAATTATGTGATGAGCAAGTATTTATAAAAACGTTCTCCTTACTTGATGCAGGTTGATTAGGATTGTCAGCTGAATTAGTACTGGAATTAGGAGTAAATATAATAGCTTGAGGTGGCAAGGAGCTATTCCCTGAACCTTGTTCATTTTCAGTTCTTAAATTTTTATTGACAGGCCTCTCAATATGTAGAACAGAGTGATGTGATTTATTACATACTTTACATTTATTTGAATTTTTACAATGTTTTACCTGGTGTAACGACGATAAGCAATTATAACATAAATTGTTATTCTTCACAAACTTAATTCATTTATGCACAAGAAGATTTAAGAATTCAGAGCATTTAAATAAATAATGACCATTTTTACATAATGCACAAGTATTAGACACTGATACTAGAATAATAACTTTGATTCTTTTTTAAGATCATTCTGTGATGTCTTATCAATAGCTAAAGTCCTAGCATGATCTTTCAAGAAGGATAATAATTGATCTAAGGTTTTCATTTGACATTTTTTAAGGACCATTCCCACCAAGCTCGTGTCTAGTTTTTCGACAAATAAATAGACAATTAAGGTATCACTGAATCCTTCTACATTTTGTTCCAACACTTTAAAGACCGAATGCATTCATTGGTGACATCAACTAGTTTTAAGATGCTGTTTCAATGGTAGGAGTCTGCTATACCATTATATATAGTCCTGCTATATTCGATCTATATCTTTTGATGAGAGCATTTTTCAATTCTCTCTTATTTGAATATTTTTCAACAAACAGTTCCCAAGCTATCTCATAATTAGCATTGCTAATGGGGATAGAATGAATAATTTTCAGCGTGTCTGCCTTACATGAAGACTTCAGATACTGAAGCTTTTGAGTGTTAGACAAGTTGTTGTTCTTATGGACGCAAGCAGAAAATAAATCAGAAAATTCAATCTATTCGTCCAATTTACCATTAAAAACAGGAAGAGATAATTTGGGTAATTTTATTTCTGCAATTGAAATATCCTTTAAATTAACTGAACTATTATCATTTGAAACATTATTCTGTGAGGAATTTTGTTTAATAGTAAGATGAACATCGTCCAAGGTATCTTGAATAATTCCCTTTTCCTCAATAAATTCGTTGAGTTCTTTATCTTTACAATTTAAGAAAATTTTATCAAAGAGTTCATTTAATTCCTCTACATACGATTTAGTTTTAGAATCAAATAACTCTACTTGGGCCAAGTCAGCCATTTCAATCATTGCATTTATTCTTTCTCTAAGTTTAGTAATGTTACTTTTAAGAACCTTTTTAGTTTTAAGTGCCTTCAAATCTGCCATGATTAAGAAACTAAGCAAAGATCTGACTCACCCAGACTTATTAGCAATGAACGAAAATGAAACCACTTGTCTCTAGTTGCGATGAACGATGTTCCAAACTCTGAACACAATATTCCTGTCTATTTCAAGAACATAAAATTCAACGATCTGCCTCAATGGACCAAAAATTATGTATGATCGTTGAATGCAAAAAAACTTTACTCAAAAATAGACTGTAACAAAAAAGCTTTATTTAATGTCTAGCATGGTACTACACCCAACATGGATGTCTCTTGCATTCCATCTCCCCGATTACAAAGTTCAAGGTACCAAAAAAAATATTAATGATAAAAAAGCATACTCTGCCTGAAGGAATGACACCTTCACAACCAAATTAAGCAAAAAATCGAACAAAACCATATAAACTATATGGTTTTGTTCGAAACACTTAACAATTGAAGTAGAGATAAATGGCCACATTATGAAAATGGATTTCGACACAGGAGCATCTCAAATAGTGATGGGAGAGAAAAACTGGAAAAAGTTAGGAAAACCAAAATTAAAGCCAATGGAAAATTTAGTAGGATATGATGGAAAAGCTCTAACCATGCTGGGAGAAGGAAGGGCAATGGTAACACATAGGGATCAAACAAGAAATTTAAAATGTATGTTGGTTCATTTCTGTTAACTGCAATTTAAAAATTGCAGTTAACAGAACAGAACTGCAATTTAAAAATTGCAGTTAACAGAAATGAAATATGTTGTTTAAAATGTATGTTGGTTCATTTCTGTTAACTGCAATTTAAAAATTGCAGTTAACAGAAATGAAATATGTCGGCAGCACGACGAGGTCACTTGCCATTCGCCTAGGTGAACACAAAAGGGTCATAAGAACAGTGCCGGATTTAAGCTGATTGCACCGATTGCACCCAATCGGGCCCCGCCCTTGAGGGGGCCCCGTGTTTGTCAAAGTTTATGTAATAAAATATTGTATTAAGAAAAATATTTTAAAATATATGTATCGTTTTCCAATATTCGCAGAATGTATAAACGGTACGATATAATAAAGGAAGTTACGGAAGTTTACATTTATCGAGAACGTCCACACACTCAATTACTTTTTTTACATTGAGCCCTTTGTTGATAACCCTATTTGTAGAAGATATCAGGACGAGGGTAAACTTCTCTTCACATTTTGTGTGAATGTGAAGCCCTTTCTTAGCTTAGGCATGATCTTTTAGGAATGTATTTTCTTGTTCCGGAGGATCTTGCTACTGTCCTATTGAGGAAAATGCTGTCGTTTGTTTTAATGACGGGACTTCTGGGATGATCTGATCGGAGGTGCACAATAGACCATTGTTCATCGTGGTGCTTGGGCTGTATAGGCTCCTCCCCTTTTATCTACTACTACATTGAGCCCTATCACAATATTTTGGATACAGGTTTGTACAGAGTAGTTATAAATTAATTGATCCTAATCACATCTCTCTGGAGCGGGTGCATCAATATGTTATATTGAAACCTAATATATACTAATTAGGCCACGAGGTTGCTATTTTCGATGAAAAATAAAATTGTTGAAATTTTCACATCAAGGTGAAATTTATCCAAATAAAAGCATACAAATTACGAAACTACGCATTAGATATAAATT
>AYEL01082987.1:0-27872 GCA_000484575.1 Olivierus martensii | reverse complement strand
GCAATGGTTTCTATAGAAGATAATGAACTATGTTAACTGCAAATTTTAATTTTAATTATAATTTCTTTATAATATATGTAAAGTATTTATATCATATTTATATGTACCCTTATATACATTTAACTTTATATTATAAGCATAATGTTATATATTCAAATAATATGTATTCTCTTTCAAACATTTAAATTAATTCTATAATTCTTATGTTCTAAAACGATATGTTATTCTAATGAGCTGAAGCGCTTCTCTGTTTTTAAAAAAGTTTTTCCACTGTGAATTTGTGCTATAACGGACTTAAGGTTTTATGATAATAAGTGGAAGTTTAGTTATATATAAGAAATTTAAAATTCGTCATAGTAAAAAAAATGATGTGCCTTTATTTGGTCTACCATGGATTAAAGCATTTGGGATGAAACTCCTGCCAGGAGTGCATAGGATAAAACAACAGAAGTCAAAGGACAGAAAAGAGAATGGGGAAAACCCTAGAGACATAAAAGAACTAGTAGATGAATTCGCTAAAATATTTGAAAAGAAAATAACATTCAAGCAAAGAAATAAATTTCAAGCAAAAATATATTCAAAGCAGGAAGTGATACCAATAGCACTTACAGTAAGGCAAATTCCATTTTCATTGAAAAAAACCAATAGAAAAGGAAATATAGTCAAACCTCTTTAAGCTGCCCCTCTATAAACCGCCACCTCACTAATCGCCAACCCCCACTCATTTCTGGAGGCAAAACCATTTCATTAGTAGACAAATCAGTTGTTTAAACCGCCAAAACAATCAAATGGCAAGGTCAACCAACAAAAATAGAAACACTAGAGAAGATGGCAATTAAATAATTTATCTGTTAACATTTATTAGACTATAATCTCACACCTGTGACTATTCACATCCCTGTTTTCAAAATGAGCTATTCCAAACTTTAAAAGAATTTTTACAAAATAACCATTTAAAATAGGAGAAGACTGGAGAGCCATAACCTCGACTTTGCGGAAGAAGAAGAACAGTTTAAACCGTTTTTTTATAAATCAACTGTTGTGAGTATCGTTGCTGTTTCTTACTCGGAAAAATGTCAAAAACGACATTAGATGTTCACGAAAAGATTTTAATTTGTGAATATAAAAATAAAAATCCTTCTGCTACTCAGCAATTAATTTCTGATCACCTTTAATTAAATGAAACAAAGTCATTCTAATCTATACATGTTTTCTCACGTGTTACCATAAACCGCCACTCTCCTTTACCGCCAGAGAGGACCTTCAAACCGATGGTGGCGGCTTCAAGAGGTTTGACTGTATAATAATTAGTAGAAAAGGGGATTATAGAACCTATAGATCCTTCAGTAACATCAATTGAATGGGTGACACCCACAGTTAATATATATAAAGGTAATGGCGTAGTCAGAATTTGTGGCAACTTTTGAGCAATCATAAATCAAAACTTAATCACAGACCAACATCTTATCCTCAGTTTTGAAGAAATGATAATGAAAATTGCAAAGGGAGAAAGCTATTCGGTAACCAACTTAAAAGATGCATATCTACAAATAGTAGTAGCTGAAAGTTCGAGAAAATATTTAATAATCACCACACATTTGGGATATTTTAGATACAAGCAACTACTGTTTGGAATTGCATCAGCTCCTGCAATATTTCAGCAATACATGGATGGATTATTTCAAGGAATCAAAAATGTAGGAGTCTATTTGGATGATATCATCATCACAGGAAAAACAAGAACAGAACATCTACAGAACCTCCAGGAAGTAATGCAATGACTACAGACAGTCGGCATTCATACTAGAATGTGAAAATGCCATTTTCTGAAACCATCCATAACCTATCTTGGACACAGGATTGATAAGAAAGGAATTCACCTAACAGAAGAAAAAGTGGAAGCTATAAGAGGAACACCATCACCAATTAATGTAAAGGAACTATGGGCGTTCCTAGGAACCATAAATTATCGCAAGTGATTCATACCACACTTACAAGGTAGATGTGCAAATCTGTATCGACTTACAGAGGGCCTAGTCTTAACTACTATTGTTTCTTTCAAAGTTTTGGTAACCAAGGCCAAATGATGATGGTTGCTTCCCTGTCAAATAGTAGTTTGGGGGCTTGTGGTTAAGAAGGAGCAGGAAAGTAGAACAGACATACACTTCCTTGACTTAAAGATCGCTATTATGGGTGGAGACTATAGGACTACAGTGTATAGAAAACCTAGTAGCACTTCTTTGTACATACCTATGGTTTCTGAGATAGACTTTCCCACAAGAGGGCTGTTTTTTCAGCCCTCTTCAGGAGAGCAAACACTCACTGTTCTGGATTCATGGACCGAATGGAGGAGATTAGTATGATTATGGGAATCGGCTGAGAACATGGGTACAGAGAAAGCTTTCTAAGGAAGCTACATGACAAGGTAGAAAGGACTTTGTGTAAGGAGAAGACATGGACAAGTAAATCAGATACCTTTAGGAGTGTTGACCAAACCTTGTGGGTAGAAAAGTTTGCCAAAAACATCGGCGGGATAACCAAGTGTACTCTGAGTTTTAAAAGGAACCCAACTGTTTTTGGGATGAAGACCAGTATGAGGATAAGGACAAGAGTGGAATATATGAAATTCCTTTAACAAATCACTCATTGGGCAGGGAAAAGTTTTATATAGGGATATACTGAGAGGAACTTGGAAGCGAGGATAAAAGAACATAAAATGGACCTCAAGTATGGAAAACTCTCCATTGCTCTAAGCCAGAGATCTCTGCTGCACGATACTGAAGTGCAGTAGGGAAGAGCAAGAATTATTTGGTCAGATGAGAAGAACTGAGACAGGAATATGATTGAGGCGTTGGAAATCCTAAAGAAGAAAAAGAAAGGATATGTGATAAATTTTACGGAATCAGAAATGATCCCTAGCATGTGGAGATGGTTGTTTAATGTCAGCAAACCAGACTAAAGGATATGCTATGGTCGGTTTTTGATACTCCCATGTGAGAGCACTGCTTGTTGTGACAATTATTACTTTATTTTTATTTTTTGTTTTTTATCTTTTATTTTAACGATTGCAGATAATTGTACTTATTTTTAATTCGTGTAGATTTTAAATAATTTTTAAAATTTATATAACTTTGTATGGTTTTTGTATTTATAATATACTTAATGTATTTTACTTTAATAATACTTAATTCTATAATATACTTAATGTATTTTGTTTTTTTTGTATTTATTCTTAGAAGATCTGTTATGTAATGAAATATATGGCTTTGCGGGCAGGTGGTGCTAAGAAGAGTGCTTCCAGATGTATTCCTGCCCTTTTAAATTTTGTTATGTTTGTTTATTTTGTGTAGTTTAGTCCTCTGTTCTTGTGTAACAGGATGAGTCTTGTAGTAGCAGCTGAGGAAGATGCCAAGTGCATTGAAAACGTTTCTGATTAAAATCTTTTGACTGCTAAAGGGCTTTTGAATATTATTTTTTAGCCCTAGTTTTAGTTGAAGGAGTTAACAAATTCCATCAATACCTTTATGGATGAGAGTTTGTTAATCACAGACCACAAACCTTTAGAAAGAATTTTTGGAAATAAAAGAGATCTCCAGAAAATGTCAAATAATTGGCTAATATGTTGGGCTTTACTACTATTGGCATATAAATATACCATCACCTATAGAGCCAAAAATGAGAACCAATGTGCAGAATGTGGAGATGCACTATCAAGATTATTTTTACAAACAAGGGAGATATCACAAAAAAGAAGCGAGTAAATAAAATTGATTAAACAAAAGATGGAAGATATTACATTATCCAAGGCAAGTTTGAGGAGAAATACCAAAAAAAGGATGAATAAATGTGTAAGAATCTGCAACAGGTTGGCTGATGTTTACATCAGGTCCTGACACCAGGAAAAGTTTAATGTGATTCTCCGACACAACGGTCGGAATGATGAAAGATATAGACCAATTTTAGAATAAGGTCGCATGGTTAAGTGGCACAGAGCTCTGGGTTTAAAATACTGACTGACTTCTTGTTAACAAAGCAAAAGCAAGTTTAATTAATAACAAAATTAAGAGATTAACATAATATCATTAAATCGATAGTACAAATAGAGATTGTGAACAAAACGTCAAATTGAGATATGAACAATTGAGATAATTAAAGGATCAAAAGAGAGCCGAAAGGTTTGAACTGAGATATACCTGGAAATAGAGTCGTTTTCCTGTTGTAATAATTGAAGTTTTCTTCTTTATCCTCCGCAGTCAATTCTGAATGAATGAATGATAATACTACAATCTTTTTATCATAAAGGTGACTTCCTCCAGCCAGGATGATATGAGTAATAAGTTCCTTCTTCCACCCAGTTAGCGGGATCTGTTGATTATATCTTCTCATTCTTCCGCCGATACTTATTTAACTTATTATCTATCTTCTTAATTCTTCTTCGATATTCTATACTCTGTTTATTATCTTTAACCTGGACACGTTGACGTCGCTCTCCCTCAGACAGCGAGGACGCGACAGGAATCCAACGCTGTCCAACAGCTGACTAAAAACCCAGGAACCACTGTCAAAGGAACTATGATCCTTTTATAGAGTAGTCAATGTTTCCGTTTAATTATGATTCATGATGACTACATGCCAAAGCAGGAACAAGTTGAAAAGGAGAGGTTCTTTATCGGATTTTTTGTCCATTGTTTATGTTAACTGTTCTGACTCTATTTCCCACCATGAATCTTTGCCAAATGTGGCAAGAAATAATAATTAAATTTTTAACAAATTTTAAAATAAATTAGGATCATTCAGATCTCAAATATCGATTAAGTTTAACAGAATAATTGTATAAAAAGGGGAGTCTCCCAGGACCTCACAAATGCGAAGAATTATAGTATACATTGAAAATAGTTGGCCAAAGAGAGAAGATAACATTTGTTCGTATTTTGACAAGAGATTAAACTGTCAGTAGAAAATGGTATCCTGATGTGGACAGGAAGAATAATAATACCAAGGAATCTATGAGCCCAGGTACTAACAGTACTTACATGAAGGACATCCGGGGATAGCAGCGATGTGGGGTTTAGCTCAATATTATATATAGTGGCCAAATATTGATTGATAAAGATATAGAAACCTATGTGAAGAAATTCCAAGGTTGTCAAGAAAATAGAGGAGAAGCGATAGAAGTATCATTATATTCATGGAATATCCTAGAGAAACCTTGGGAACGGATACACATTGATTTTTTATTGACCTACTGAGGAAAACGATGGTTAATCGTGATAGATTCATATTTGAAATGGGCAGAAGTCATACCAATGATTATCATTAACTCATCATGAGTAATTGAGCGTTTACAGGAAATATTCACACAATGGGGAGTACCAAATCAGTTAGTCTCCGATAATGGACCCCAATTTATATCAGCCAAATTTAAATAATTTTGTGACAGACTTGCAATACAGCACATCTGAACAATCCCATACCATCCGAAAACCAATGGGTTAGCTGAATGTTTTGTAAGAACATTTAAACAAAGATTTGCAGCAACGAAAAATGAGGCAGGAAATCTGGATCATAAAATACAACAGTTTTTGCTGAGCTACCGAAATACATCACACAAGACAACTGGAAAGTCTCCGGCAGAATTATTTATAGGAAGAAGACTGCCAACAATATGGGACAATATAAAACCTAACCCACGAAAGAAAAATGGAAAGAGAATTATGGAAACAAAAAATGTATCATGACAAAAAAGCCAAAATGTGTATATTTGTACCAGGAATGAAGGTGTGGGAATGAAATGAACAGGATACTCGATGGAGACCCGACATAGTAGTAAGACAGATGAGAGAACTATCATTTGAAGTCGAAATTGGAGGAGAAATGAAACAAAAACATGTTGATCAATTATGAAAATGTGAAGAAACCCAAAATGATTCAGAGAAGAAAACAAACAAAAATAACATTAACATAGAAACAGAAGATTACAATATACCAGTTATAAGAAACTATGCAACAAACATGGAAGACACCGAAAAACAAATTACAAATTTCAAAGAGCTAATACTGGAACAGGAACTAAAAAATCAAAAGGAAGAAAGATTGGTATTACGACAAAGAACAAGGGAAAAACGATCACCAAAAAGCCATATGAAGTATATACAAACATGACAAAAGAAAATAAAAAAGAAAAAAAAGAGGGCAGAAATATATAAGATGATCAGAACAAATACCAACAGTCAACAAGTGATAAATGGCACAACTGGGGAAAATGGGGAAAACAGACACAGGTGCAAGTGCAGGGAGATTAGGTGTGATGCTTTATGATGTGGTGAGGGTCGGCTGGCCAGGAATGATCAGTACAGGTGGTCAGTCACAAATGAAAGGACTGTATGCTTGAGAGATAAATAAAATACATGATTAGACAATGTTATATAGTGAGTGATTATTACTAATGCTACACATTGCTCTTTGAATCAATTCTACATCTCATAGCCAATCTACAACAACAATGGATGGGCTGTGATGAATGCTGGAATATCCCTACCATTTAGTTACTTCCAGAAAAAGATATTGAATGACTTCCAATATCCTATATGCAGCAAGAATTATTGGGAATTCGTGGATAGATGCTGCTACAAAACAATAAAGGAATCTGGAAGAAAATTTGCCTTTTCTTCACAGCTTATTCAAACCTAAGATGCCATTCCAAAGGTTGATCCAGTTACCTACTAAATCAAATTTGCTGCTATAAATGATTATGTGCCTAGGCAACAAGAACTCTATTTGACAGCAAATTTGATTTCAAAGTTATATCTGAATATGTTTTTGATATGATAAATTCCAATAACGAGGCTCTCAAACTCAATGATTTTATTTAAATACAGAAACAAAACATACTTGAAGAATTTGATTTTAACCTAAGCTAACAGATCAGATCATGAAATTTCAAAATTGATTGAAGGGATTCGACTTACTGAACCTGCATTGAGATTCTTGAGAACTTTGATTCAAATGAGCAATGAACAATAAGGCAAGAAATAAAGAGGATGCATGCTTGCTTTTAGGAGAAAATTCTCATAAAATTCATTGCTTGATTTACTTAAGCTTTTTTTTTTAGTTAACAGATACAGTGGTACCTTGCAATTCGACAGTTGAATTTCGTGGCAAGGTGCAGGCGGGAGCATGGAATTGTGTGATGTCATTTCTTGTTTGCATGGTTATTTGTTAGTTCTTGTTGGGCTGCTTTGGTGCTTGCCCATGGTTTGTGTTAATTTTCAATTCTGCATTTTTCAGAAAGTAAAAAATTTGTGCATCAGTAGTAGTTATAATTTTATTGAGTTAAATTTAGGGATGGATTCAAAGAGAAGTGAACAGAAGAATAATTCAGGAAAGAAGAACACTTGATTGAGCATAGAGAAGAAGAAAGAAATTGTAAATAAAGTGCAGAAAGATAGAACAATTTGATGTAGCTCAAGAGTATGGGGTTTCTAGGACAACTTGGCAATGTTTTGCAACAGAGAGAGAGAAGAATATGGGTGTTAGTGTGTCTGCTGGAACAATGAAGGTTTCAGACAATAATAAATCTTTAATCAATGAAAAGATGGAAGAGCTGCTTCTCACCTGAATTAAATAAAGATAGATGAAGGAAGATCAGGCAACTCAGGCAATGATCTGTAAGAATGCTAGGTTAATTTTCGAAGATTTGCAGAATGAAACTCCAAGATGTAATATATAAATATATATTTTCAAAGATTACACCTTCTTTAACTATACAAATTATATAATTCAGTTAAAAAAATCTTAACTGAATTATTACTGTAATTTTTTTTTGTTTAATAATAATGATAAATCTGTTTAACCAGCTTAAATTTTACACAACATGCAAAAATTAAATATCAAATATAATTAATCATCAATAATTTTGCAAGGAATCTGCTTTTCTGATATTTCATTTTCAATAATGTAATGGATGACAGCTATTTAATCAATTTTCATATTGGAAAATCAGCAGAATAATTAATTACACTGTGTAATAGCATCAAAAATTCAATACCTTATATTTTATAGATTAATAAATGATATAAATTATAGGTTTATTGATAGATTAATAAAATTTAATAACACACTTCATAATATATACAAAAATAAACTTATTTTTTATTATATGTAAAAAGTTAAATAATGCATTTAAAATTTTAATATATATATATAAAAATTTTTAACATTAAAATAAACACTATAGATTTAAAAAGTAAAACCATAGATGTCTGCACTTAAAATAAAATGGCTAATAATGAGAATACATAAAGTAAGTGATTTAATTTTATACATTTCACCAAAAATGATTGAAGACAACCTGCTAGGTCATTCCCAACTCATCCATTTTGTAACTTTCAAATTAGGTGCATAAAAGATGAGTTAAATTAGGTGTAGAGAAGAAATTCCAAATTATAAAGTTGAAAACTAACTACTTATTTTAAAATGAGATTAAATTTTATTAATTATGGTAGTTAGAAAAAATATATTCAAATATTCACTAATCAATTATTATAATGGAGAATGGATCTCCAACTGCTTAAGGAAAATCTACCACATGCTGTCATATACAGTACTTTGTATCAGCAAGATATAGGAGATGTAATTGAATGGGCCTCTTGTTTATTATCAAGGAAAAGAATTTCAATAAAGTAAGATCAGAACTTGTAATCTTAATATATCTTCAACTTGCTTTCTAGATCTTGAAAGCAAAGTGTAATTTATCATCAAGTAAATGATCATTTATAAAATTTTGGCTAAAATCTTCAAAATTCTTTAATAATGATTTAACAATATTAGATTGAACCATATTTTACAACAAATTTGATAGTGCCAACTTACTTTTCTAGCATGTTCACATGTATGTAAACATGTCAGGCAGATATGAATTTTTCAACATACCGGATTATTAATAGCAGATAATACTGTAACCTGAATATCATGTTTTCTTTATTGAAATATTTTCATGAATCAATTTATCAATATGTCTAGTCAACTATATGTAGAAGGATTTGTACCTCCATTTATGTGAAAAAGATTATAATTTTATGTCATGAAAAGTGAGTGTTTTGAGTTTTTCTCAAATAAAAACTGTTTCATTCTTCATTATTCATAATTTATACTAATAATTAAGATTACTATTATTAATCAACTATAAAGCATAATAAAAAAAATATAACAAATAATCCTAATCATCATTAAGAAATATTTTTATTAAGGATTTCATGCTTTTTAAAAGATTTATAAATCAATTATTATTAATTACAATATAATGATAAATGGGAAAAATAAATTTGTTTTTCTATTTTTACTATAAAATAAAATACACATACAATTGCATACAAATTAAAAATAATATTTAAGGAAAACTATATCATCAATTAATGCTGCTTCTCAGAGTTGATGAGAGGGTAGGGATGATGGGGTAAAATTCCCTGGGCCCAGGTTTCATAGGTGCCTTAACATCATCCCACAATTTTTTTTTTACATGCTGATTAACCATAGAAGGATAATGCTGAAAATCCCCGGGCACAGTAATGTCTCTCAATGCTCCTACTGTTTCATACTTCTTAAATTAAATGAATTTTTCATAGATAAATATAATAAAGAAGTTTGTAAAAAATATTACAAAATTTATCTGAAATCTCATTACATATAAATAGATGACTTCTTTCAATATTTTCAATAATGAAAATAACTTAGGATTTCTACCTGTCTAATGATATTAGATTAAAAAAGTAATTTCTAATTCCAAATTTTAGAATATATTAAGGATGTTTTAAAATTTGTAATTCTATTTGTTAAAATTTTTTTAATTACAAAACAAACTAGAACATTCTTATACATAAAAAGTCATTATTATTTATGAAACAGAGACATTAGCTAAGTCTTCATTTCATGTATTGACGTTATCATTCAAAATAAGTGAAAATGATAAGATTTGAAATGCAATATTAATGAATCTATCACTAAGTTGTTCAAGTGCCAGTTAACAGAACGATGAATAGAAAGATTTGCATTTTGTTTCTAGAATGAACCGATATTGGTATGAGAAAATAGATATTCAAGGTATATTTTATTATATTTAATATATAAAATTTTAATAATTTAAGTTATTTATAAATAATATCTTTATAATGGAGATAAATTTGATTTGTTAAAAACATATTTAGCAAACAAATTTATGTATCCCATTACAATCCTAAAATTAATAATTTCATCAAAAATAACAAAACTAACAACATTTAAATAGAGATATAAATTAAGATTTTTTTGGAAGATTCTTATAACTATTAAAACTAACATATATTTTTTTTTATATAATAAATTTAAATATTTTTAACAAAAATTTGCTTAAATCAAAATGATATATAGTTATATACATTAAACAATTGGGAAAGCTAACTTTCGACAGAAAAATGATTTATATAGATATTTATAAAAAATATTATGAATATTAGCAGTTTATTCAAATTTTAAACTTTGCTTTATAATGGTTTTGTTGGTAGGTTTCTAGATTATATTGAAAGAAGAGATTTGTTAGTGATGGATCAATTAATAACAAACATTTCAAGTTTATTTTTGGCTGGATCTCATCACATATATACATATATATATTCTAGAAATACAAGATATATTAATTTACCATAAATAAATATTTAAAAATAATCTTAAAGTCAAATAAATTGTTATATTCATCAAAAAAATTCATGAAATTTTTATGGATGTATATTTTTACATATGCATCTGGATACAGTTCATAAAAAAATATTTGAAAATTTATGGCTGTTTGTTATAATATTGCTCCATTTTCATTCAAATACAGAAAAAATATTGTGTGTAGGTGATTCAATTTTTCCTGAGTATAATAGCATTTTTGGTTTTAGAATATTGAATAAAACAAAGAATATTAAAAATTATTATTTTTTATTTTGACAAAAGCTACTTTTATAAAAACAATTCTAAAGTAATTATGTTGAAATTTATCAAACAATAGTTTTGTAAATATAAATTATTAATAATAATAATATTCCTGTAAGCAATAAAAAAAAATAGAGTATCTAAAAATGTTATCTTTAGTTGTAGGTGCCACCAGAAATAGGATTTAGTAGCTCAAAAACTAGTTTTAGTGCATGCAACATGAAATTTTTGCTGTTATTCCGTATATCGAAAACTTAAAATTAGAATCGAAACGATATCAGAAAAATTGTTAGAAAGAAATTATTTATTGGACGAGGCGAAAATAAAATTGTTTAAGTCTACTTCTCTCGAGATATCAGTGCATAATTCATAAGAATGAAAGAAAACTTGATAGAATCGAATTTACGGGTACTCTGCAATCTTTTCTACCGAATCTATTTTAAAATGAAATAATGGTATACAGTGGAAAATTTGTGTGCTACCTTTAGTTTATTAAATCAATATGAATATAAATGGAATAATAATCAGGAGGGAAGAAAAAAAATTTTTTGTTAAATCGATCAGAATATTAAAATCGGTTTATTACGATCCTAATCGCCTCTCATCTTTTCCTTAATAGGTTTAAATTACTAACAGCTATTAATTTTTCTAGATCGGCGATCAAATGTTTATCTTCTCAGCCTACTTAGCTTACTCTTTTATAAATACTTTTAGGGAGAAATGAATACCGGAACGTAATTGCTCTAGATTCAAACGAGTTGTGGTTACCAGATTTAATCCTTTTAAATCAGTTTTCGAGATTTAATAGAAGAATAAAAGTACATATTAATTATTATCGACGCGCCTACAAAACATTCGCGTAATTCCCTAAAAAAGTTATCAATAACTGATGACAAATTTCGGATAAATGTAGAGGTTTTATAAGAGAACTGCGAGAGAATTAATCGCCATTCTATTCATCTCCGCACTAAAGCTGTTATAGCAGAACAGCTGAATAAAACATCAAGCTATAAAAATTTATAGAATGTTTATAATTTCGGCGATTTTTATACGGTATAGTTTATACATTTAAACGTTATTGTAGCAACAATTTTCATGCGAATCTAATAGCGAAGCAAATGTTAATTAGGGCGTAAAACTCGCAAATTTTGGAAGATTTTAAATTTTAGAAGATGAACGATATAAATAGAAAGATAACATTCTATAACAGGGGTGGGCAATTATTTTCTTACGAGGGCGGATTAAACCATTTTCAGGATGAAGCGGGGCCGTATAAAAATTGAAAAGTACCTAAGGGCGAATTTAACCTTACGGAACCATAATTATGTAATGAAATTATTGATGATAATATTAGCTACTCTATTAATAATTAACAAAAAATACTTTGACACATAAAATAAATACTGACGTTCAAGCGAGATTGATTTTAGCACAAACACATTCCTATTATATATATATATATATATATATTTGATCAATTTTTTTAGAAGTTTCATAAATATATTACGACAGTAAATATTTCATGATGCATTTTTATTATTATTAATATTTAAAATCTGTTATAAAATTAACGAAATGATAGAAAACATGTACATATAGAAACGTTTTATATGTGATATTATTTTACTTATAAACAGTAAAAGTAAAAAATTAACATTTGTAATGTTTTATTTTTGTTATTTATTGATATTTTTAGAGTTAAGTAGATTTAATAGTTAAATAATGGTTAAAAATCGATTACTGTTTATTATTATTAAAGAAGAAACAAGTTTTAAAGTGCAATTTTTATGGCTTTATTCTATTTTATCTGATTATTCTCTTTTATGTTTCTCTAATCTTTTTTACTTGTTAAAATTATTGTTCTATTTTACTAAAGTGAGCAAATTTTCTGAACTTCAACCGGAGACACACTAGATAATAATAATATACATTAATATTTATATATATATATATATATTTTTTTTAAAGGCGATATTTTTGTAACAATAGATAATTAAAAAAAATCAAGAAAATTCAATTTTACTCTATGGCATTATTCTGATTCATTTCGCAAAGAGAAATATTTCACTTCAATACTTTCATCAATTTATAAAACAAATCGATTCCAATTTTTAAAAGAGAAAGCAAAAAAGAAATATCATTGACTAAAAAAAAAAATAAAAAAAAATAGTATAGCTATACATCTATAGAGATATATAAAATAATAATAAAAAAAAATAAAAATGATTTCATTTCTGGATTGTTTTCTATTTTATCATCGTATAAGTCAATAAAAATAACAATGAGAAAACGGATTCCGTTAAGAGTAAAATGAAATGACAGCAGTGGCTAGGACAAAATTAATGGTGACACATATCTTGCTTTACTCTTCTATTTCAATTTATTTCTGATCTGTAAAAGAAAAGGCAACATGTGAAATATTCTTTCGTCTGACATAAACCATTTGAGTCAGTATGAATTTAAGAATTGTGGCTTTGGAATAAACAAGGATAACAATCTTAAGGACAAATTTTTGATGACACACAAATGTATAAATTGAATCCTTTCTTTTAATATTAATGCATAACATATTACCGGCCTAATATTTATAGTTTTATAATAATAATAATAATAATAATAATAAACAGCATTTGCATGTTTAGTCTGTGGGATGTAGAAACATTATTTCATGTAATTCACATTTGGATATACATTAAAATAAATTGAATGAATATAAACTGTGCTGACATTATTAGTTTTCATACCATCATTTGTATGAACTTTCATGTTTAATATAAAAAAATATTTTAAAGAAGTTTTTCTTTCGTTAAAAAATATAACAATAATAGAATGATAGCAAATAATTACTTAAAATATATTTTTAATTTATGAAAATTTTCAGTAGTTGAATTTTACAAATGTGGATCTTGAAACTGTACTGTGTTATAGTTTATGCGGCGGGCCGCCTTTTGCCCACCCCTGTTCTATAAGATCGATTATAAATTTAATACGATTAATTTCGAATTTTTAAAATGAGGAAAACATTTATCTCCGCGCTCGGAGAGTGAAATTATTGCCATTTATAAACGTAAACTATAATTCTTGCAAACGTATTTATAAAGACGACAGCGAGAAAATATCAGAAAGGCGATTTTATTCCGAAGAATTGCCGCTTATTTTTAGAAACCACTAAAGAAATTTTTTTCGAACACAAATCGGTAATGCCCCAAAATAAAAATAATATCTAGAGTGGGATTTAATAAAAATTAAATCCTGGGATATAAATTGCTATAATTTAACAAAAGAGGAATAATAATTACGAGCAGGAAAACATGCTGTAAAATTATTTTGGTCGGTGATATACTAATTATTTCCAAACCGGTTAGTTTACTTTTGAAACCATTAGTCGCAATCCATTCTCGATGTATATACCTGTACGTAGATAAATATTAAATTATTAACTGTTACATTTACCAAATATATAAGGGATTTGATAAGTAATCGATAATATATTGCTGTACTGTATATATATATATATATATATATATATACACGATGGCAAGACGAATTTTTCCCGAAATATTGATAAAAATAACTTTATATTGAAGTTTAAAAAACAATACATACCGAAACGTATGAAATATCGATTGATTTATATATATATATTCTACTAGCAAAAAATCGTTTATAAAATTTGAAGTAATAAAACTGGATCTATAAAAAAAATTTATATATATATATAATAAGTTTCGTTAACAGTACCGAATAGAGTGAATACTGAATTTCAATACGGATTACCAGATCATCTCGGATTTAAAAAATAAAATTTTCGCGAAAGGAAAATATATTAGTGATTATCGTATAAGATGTTTTCTGTAGGAATATCTCAAGGTATTTGTATATTTACATGGTATCTAGGAGCGGAGAATTTGGAAAATATACAGTATATCTAGTTGCCGAGGAGAACGAACAACTATAGCGTATACGTATTCTATCCTATGTAAACAGCCGTTTTATTAATAAAACTCGAACATGGAACAATTATAAGATATGTTTACAAGGGGGAAGAAAAACAAATTATCATTTGAGCGAATAAACGGTTTCTAAATGTAGTCGAACGTGTATAGTTTGTATTCATTATTACTGTAATCAGACAGGAGGCTCGTTATGGGGGTTACTCTATCAACAACATCGTCTTAAACAGGAAGAGGATTTATCACGGTCCAGCGATTCAACCCGGTTACGAGATATTTTGGCCATCTCTTTCCTAGTAATAAACACATTTATAAACAAAATTACATAATTATTGGAATCGAACGAGAATTAGAAAATATCGTCATTAAAATATCTCTTAAAATTGAAGTTCGATCGTTTATAATACATGCGGGATTTTAATCAAATTAATGACGCTGTAATTGGTCAAACACATGCAAGAATAATTATTCCATCTTCGAATGAGGCATATAATGAGTATATTATGTATAATACATATTAATATTGGCTTACAAATATAATTTAGATCACAAATCCGTATATAACTATGCAAGAAAGTTTATATCATTAGGCGGTGAGACATGTTTTAACATCAAAAAAAAGGCATCAAATCCTGGCATTAATGTTATTATTTACGGAAATCTTTAAAGTTTTAGGATATTTTTAAAACCACTTTCAAAAACAGTAAATTGATTATACTCAATATCATTTGAGTGAAGTAGTTTGTAAGTCGGAAATCATATTTCCATCAAATAGCTTTATAAAAGGAGTAAATCCGTTCCTTCTTAACAATAATAAATACTCATTCTCGTTAAAGTTATTTTCTCTATGAAATGAACAAGAAATAATAAAGATTTAGCGATATAAAGTGATAAATTTGTTCACAAAATCAGTTCAATAAATTTCCAAAAATCAATTTTGTTAATTAATATAATCCTACACCATAACTGTACTAAATTTTTAAGTAATATGTAACATTTAATAATGTTGTAAACATATATAAAACTTTAAAAAATATTTTTGCTTATAGAGGATCAATATTCTCTTTCTTCATCTTTTATTTTTAAAGATATTTACTTGAATTATATGAAATAATACTTACTTATCATGTTTCCTGATATAAAATTTTCAAAAATTATTAGGGAAAAAAATAGAAAAACTTCATGCATTTTCCTTTTATGACAATTATCTGAAAAAATATGTTGCATAAATTGCAATGATTTTAAAAATTTTGTCTAGGATTTTTATTTTATTTTTCCATTTTTGGATGCTTCAGGCTACTATTTCTATTTCTTTGATCATGTAGAAATACGTAATTAAAAAAAAAATTTAAGCAGAGTTAATTCTAAAATTCCTTTTTTAAAATAGATAAAAAAATAAAATAAAATAATTCTGCAATTCTTATTAAAATATTGCTTTCCAGATCAATTTTTAATTCTGTATTTTTTGGGAATTAATTTCTTAATATTAATCCACAAATAAATCTTCTACAATAAATTATTGTTTTTTAATGATTCTTTTTCAATAGAATCCAAAACTTAATATCAGACTTGGACTGTTTGGAATTCATAAGAATTAATCTCAACATATGAAGTTGACAGCATACATTTTTTTTTTTCCTTTTAATAAAAGATGCTTCAGTGTCAATAAAAGCAGCTATTACTTGCTTCTTAAATAATGTCAAAATTTTTAGGAAGCTCAAATTCATCACAAAGAACAATAAAATTAAAATACTGTATTTATATTCTTTGCAGAAAAAATTCCAGTTTTAAAATGATGATGATGTGTGAATATTTATATTTATGACAACAAAGGAAAATACTTTTAAAACTTCAAGCAACAACAAAGAAGTCTTTATAAAACAGAAACATGTTTATGTTTACAAACATATAATTTATTCAAGATCTCTCATATATACTTACCTTTATAAATTTTTTTATATCTAAAATTATCCATGTTTTAATAAAACACTTGGTTGCATATATTACAGTATTGTAGTTATATATTTACATACATCTATAAAAATGTAATTTTATTTAAGAAAAAATCAAAATTAACATTTGTTATAGAATGTTTAAAATTTGATTACAGTAGTGTTTATATTATAATGTAAAAGTTACTATAAAATTACAAAAATATTCTGAATATTTATAACTAAAATGAAATATTTCTAATTCAATTTAAATCTGTACAAAATGTATTTGTAAAAACATTTTTAAGGAAAATTTAATTTAATAAATTTAAAATTTTTTAACAAACTTTTTCGGTAGAAATGTTTGAAACTAAATTATATTATTTTCTTTACATATTGAATAAATTTTTATTTAGAATTTAAGAAAAATTAAATGATAGTAAACATCAAAAGTTTTGGAAAATATAATGGATAAACAAAAGTAAATTACAAGTTTCAAAATTTTTTTCATATACTTAAATAATTTCAAATTAAAGTTGTTTAAGTAGAAATGACATATATTGTATACTTTAATATAATTATTAATAAGTATTCACTTATTCTGTAATTTATAATTCCAAAACTTTATTATATATCAGTCTTAAATAAGTAAGCCAAGTCTTGGTTTTAATAACTACAAAATAAAAGACGGCTTTTTCTGGTACCAAAAAAAAATTTCTTTTTAATAAAGTACTTTGGGATATCTACCCATCATCAGTAATCTAATCTAAGTCTATAGATTACTGATGCTGAGCAGATACCAGGAAGTACTTTATAAAAAATATTTTTTGGTTGAAGAAAAAAGCCATTTTTTCTTCAACCAATTTCATTTTCATTTTGCCATTTTTAAATTTTTCTTTCAATTCAAAAATTTGATTTATTTTAATTAAAATTAATTTTTCTGTTTTCTGAAAATTATTTTAAAATATTTTAAAGAATTATATGGACCGTTTATTTTGAAAGTGGTGTAAGTCCATTTTTTTAAAAACTGAAATATTACATTAATTTAGTGTAAACTTTTTATTTATGTAATATCTCATTGTTTAAAAAATGGACTTACACCACTTTCAAAATAAACAGTTCATATTATTGAAACCAAAACTCTTATTTAATGTAATAAATAGAGATTTATAGGAAACTGCATTTGATTAATACTGCAGAATATTTGAAAAGCATTCTCTTAAAACTTTGTGACATATATTTAATTAATTTGAGCATTTTTAATATTAATGCAGATAGCAATTGATTCCAGTTTTACATAATATGAACATATAAGCATATCCATAGTTGTATTTATGAATTTGCTTAATAATAATGCTGTTTCATGATAATACATAATGTATCTATATCTTCTTTCTTCTTACCTTTTATATCTTATGCTCTAATATTTTAGAATTTTGGCTTTATTTAAGCTGTTTGATGATAATTAATTTTTTCAAAATAAAATGGATAAACAGGCTTTTTTTTTTTTTTTTCATTTTTTTTTTTTTTTTTTTTTTTTTTTTTTTTTTTTTTTTTTTTTTTTTTTTTTTTCAGAAATAAAAATTTAATGTCAAAGATTGAAATTTTCCTTCCCACCAACATCTAATTATATTTGTATATTAATTTATCTCATTTTCTAAATATTTTCATATTCATTTTCTTATAGATTAATTAAATATTCATAAATATACCCTATTCAATTTATATTATAAAATATTTTTTTGAGAAAATATGAGAATTAATACAGTAAACTTTCAATTTAATAGACCAACACAGAGAATAACAATCCATTAAACTTAAATGCTCATTAAATGGCAAAATTGATTCATTTTTGATCTAAAAACATGTATATCTAATAAAAACTTTAAAAACTATAATATGGATAATAAAAGCACTAATGCTGTATAGTACTGTTATTAATACAATAAATATAATATTTAAACACTGTATTTACTACTAAAATGATTATGACATTAATATTTTTTATTTTTTTTTTTACTGTCATTGCTGATAACAAGAATTATAAAGAACTGAAAAGAATTTATAAACTTCATCTGAATAATTTTGCTATTTAATGGACTTTATTGATTATAGGATAAAGTCCATTATTTATATAAATCTGAAAAATTTAATGATCTATTAAAAAATCCAATATCTATTGTATTGAAGTCTATCAAATTGAGATTTTATTGTATAAACAATAACTAAACAGATGTTATAATATGAACTGTTCAATTAATGATATTGATTAGAATGTTAATTATTCAAACAATTTATAAAAAACTTATAAACTTTATTCTATTATTGTTATAGGTTAAGTGTTAATTTATGAAGTTGTGTACGTATTAAAATAAATTCTTTTATGTGAGATAAAGAACACAATTCTCATTCAAACATTTTCAACAGTTATAAACAATTCTGATGAATGCACAGAACTGTTGAAAAATGTTGATCATAATAAAATAATTTTATGCCTAAAAAGTACCATATTACTTCGAATTTAAGACTCATTTTTTATTCAAATTTTAAGACGTAAAATTTGGGTGCAGCTTAAGTTCAAAGCAAATATTTTAACATCTTATTTCTCCCGATCTACCACCCCTCAACAATCCGGTTTTTGCTTTATGCTCTATGCATGAGCATAGTATTACGACTGTTGATAACAGTTTATCTGGTGGTCCCCTGTTCACAGTTTTCTGATTTAATCCAGTTACTGTTTGATAATAGCTGTATAGAATCGCATCATATCTGGCCAAATTTTAATTATAAGAAAAATCACGAATTACTATAATGCTGCTTATAATCGCTGATAGAAACAAATTGCCACCTTTTATTATTTTAAACAAAAAACTGCACCCAATGAAAATTTTCCTAAGGGTGTTATAATCCGAGTACAAGAATGCATGGACGACAATAGAATTGATGATAGATTGATTAGAACATGTTTGGGAGAAGAGACTAAACATGTTCTAATCAATCTTAATAAGCTTATTATGTATATTAGTATCTTTTAAGTAAATAAAAATGTTTCTTATTTTTCAATACCTATTGTAAAAATTTTTTTTTTCAATTTTAAAATCCTACTATGGCTTAAATTTGAAGTAATATGGTAGTTTCTTTTTTATTAAATATAATCTGTTATTTTTAAAATAAATTTTATTTTTACTCTAGTTATTTGTTTAAATAAACAATGAAAGTTTTAAAGAATCATGTTTCTAATGACAATATAAATTGCATATATTTTTTCTGATACAAATTCTGTTATTAAATTTCAGTAAGTTTTTCTGTAATATCTTTCTTTACATTTATGTCATTTTAATATGTAATTGAAATCTAGTACAAAAAAATTCAAAATAAAAAATACTTTTAAAGCAATTCAATTTATGGGATTTTTTTAATGATTATTTTTCTTGTTTAAAAATTGTAATAGAACCAAGAATACAAATTTAGAATATATTAATGTACTAGTAAATTACTTCATACTGTACATTAATATATTCTGAATTTTTTTTTTTTATTATTGATATTTTTTAATCTGCTTTTCTTACTGCTAAAAATTTAATATAAATCTAATTATGCATTAACATTTACATATAATTCTACATCAAAACTGTTTTGACATTTTATGAAAAGATAAGAATTTAGATACAATATTTTAATATTTATTTTTAAAATAATGATACTTAAAATTTTAATTTGAAAAAAATAATGTGAAAAAATCAAATCATTTCTAAATTTAAATAAAAAATAAATGCATAAATATGAAATACAATATTCACCGAATATATGTGTATTTATAACTTGTCTTATATGCAATATATTATTATTTTATTACAAATATTTATTTTATAAATTTGATATTGCATGCGAAAAGTGTTGGAATTTGAAGATGGAATGAATTAAGGAGAATGAGAAGCTTCCGTTGTTGCTCTTTTATTTGATCGATTTGGCTGTACAAGTTTGTTTAAACGCTAACGATACGGAAATGTTCCTTTTTGCTGCAGTGAGGTGGCAAGAAATCGCTTATGTGAATGAGGGTAGTAAAAATATCCTGAATTAATTGCAAAGTTATCTTTATGTGAAAATAATGAATGCAGATTTTTTTTACAAATATATATTTGTTAATATTTAGCAACTACTGTTCTGACATTTCTGAAAAAATTCACTAATGCTATATATAGACATTTAATTATAATTTTTTTAAAATAATTAAAAATAATACTCAAAACATTTAAAATTTTCGTTTTTTATAATACAAGTACAGAATAACCTAATGCGGTACTGTGAATTTAATCATTATTTTATTGTATTCTATATTCATTATAACATTTTGTTTCTAAATATACATGTGGAAAATTGTAAAATTAATTTAGAGATTACTGAATTATAAAAAAAAAAAAAAAAACTTGAGTCAGCCATATTTAAATTTGAACAGATTCATGCCAATCATTATACAATCTTATGGAATAAATATTATTATTATGCTATTTGTATCCAAAATTTCGGTCATTTTTATCGAATGACCTAAATATTCAAGGTGGAGGTCATGCTGTGTCCTCCTTACCCAATCCGCAATCGATTGTCGTATAACATCTAGCATACAGCATCTAGTAGACATGAGAAAATCCTTAAGTCTAACTCGCATTTTTAACATATCGATCATTTAATAGTACCACGCCCTATCTCTTTCATTGCATAAATCTTAGATTCCTCTCAAATAAAATATTTTCACGATGAAAATGAAAATTCTTTAACATTTCATTTTTAATGAAAGTAGGAAAGTATACTGTCGATTAGAAATTTTTACGATATAATTAACTGTATAAAATTGAAGTTTTATAGTTTATAAATTTAAAGATTAAGTATACTAGTTAATAATTTTACTATAATAGTGAATAAATAAATTTAAGTATAATCTTATTGCTCGCTGGCTTGTTAATTTGATAATAACTTTTATTTTAATTTTTAAAAATAACCTTTTTTAACTTTAAAAATCATATGCAAAAAGCTTTAATTATCAATATTATTTTACTTTTATCACTACAGTAATTAAAGACAGGGGAAAGTTTAAATTGATTCTTACCTTGTAGATTATTATTCAATATTCTGCGGTTCATTTAATTATAAAAAGATATAACTATATATTGAAATAAGAAATTTAGAGAATAATTTACTATTAAATTAATACAACTTTTAAAACCAGTAACAATACTTTAATTCTTAGTTTTGGGAAAAAGATGAGAGAATAACTTTCAAAAGCTTTTAATCAGACAATAAATGCTCTTTATAAACATTTTGAATTGGTGCGTGGATGGACTTCTAATTCTCCGTGGAAAAAAATTAGAAAAGTCCTTCAATAGAATTAAAAATAGTACTCATTTCTACAGATAAATGCTATTATTCAATCTCGAATTTTTTCTCAAATTTCCATCGTTCCATGAAAAATTGATTATAAAGCCAAACTATATTCAATCATTATTTTTTTTTTTATATTTATAAATAATTTTACAATCTAGGTAGCATTCCAAGCACATTCGGTATAATTATATAAAAAATTGGCATATCATATATAAATTTATGAAGTTTTAAATAATAAAATATGGATTTAATAATAATAGCAATAAGTATTTCATTTGTTAAGACTGTTTTTATTTAGATACTATTTAAATAGGCAAGTTTATTTAAAAAGGAATATAAATGCGAAATACGTTTATTGTATATTATTCATCTAAATTAATTTCTCGTTTAAAAGCAAAGCAAATATTGTATAAAGTATTTGGACTTTACGACTTTATGCACTTTGTCATTAAGATTAAATGAAATTGCTATTATTCATTTTAATTATTAAAATTTCTCATTTGTATCCCTTTCAGTTCCTTCGATTCCGTTTTGGTCAATTTGGAATTACTTTGAATCATTTTAAGTTATTTCAATTTATACAATTTAAAATTAATTGGATGAGATCTATAAAAATAACCTGAGAGCATTCTTTAAGCGTAATCGGATATCATAAATTTAATTACACAAAGAGCTTATTGTTTTTATTCGATGAAAAAATTCTACTGTACTTTTTTAATAAGTTTGACTCATAGCACAAAGATAAAATCGAAATTTTAAAATCAATCCGTTATCATATCCGATTAAAAGAATTGTTTTTATTCGATGAAAAAATTCTACTGTACTTTTTTAATAAGTTTGACTCATAGCTCAAAGATAAAATCGAAATTTTAAATCAATCCGTTATCATATCCGATTAAAAAATTAAATATATTTTCCACTCTTATTATTCTATACTATTTTATATATAGTAGTATTACACAGAAAGTACAGTATAATGCTATAATTATTTTCAGAGGAAAAAGTTGGTTTAAAAAAACCTCAATTATTCTTAGAATATGGATTTATGTTTGATTAATTTTATCCCTTCACATTCTATTATAATTAATGAAATTTATAATTAAATATTGTAAAGAATAATTTATTTAGGAATTATAATTTTGGTGAAATGTTTATAAGCTAATTCAAAGACGATTAAATATTTTCAACGTAATCATTGCAGATCATAGCTAAAATTATATAAAATTTATATGCAATATTTTAAAAAGTTTAATTTTAAAAGAAAATGACAAAATATATTTAAATAGGATGTATTATTTCTATATATATATATTTAATAATGGAAAGTTTTAAATTTTCAGTCTGAAAAAAAAAAATTATTGTTTTTATTTTTTTATTTTAATAAACTTGAATAAAAGGATAAAATTAATTTTATTGCTTTTTTGGTTACAACATATATTGTATATAGCACAGTACGTACTATAATAGTGAAATGCAATAATGTTATTACAATTTTATTAAAAGATTCTGATATAACTAGAATAGCAAACTAGACTTATAAATTTAAAATAAATATATTTAACTATAGTAATAAAAATAAAATTTTCCATTATACATTAAATAAACATAAAAAGATTTATTAACTCTGTAAGTGACAGTATCAATATTATTTACTGAAAATTTTCAGAATTTTATTAATTTTATATGGGACCATGATTAGCTTAAAAAGAATATTGCTTTTACTTAATTATAAAAGATCAAGATCTATATAAGATAAAAATAACCATTCTTTATTTAAATTAGAAAAATAATCAATAGTCATTAAAAGCTTAATTTTAGTAAATTCTATAAAATTACAAGAATTAAATAAAATAATCTTTTAGATATTGTATACGTCCACGGCGGTAAAGTTGCAGTTTTTGAGTTACATTCAACTGTTTGATGCCTTTAGTGTGGCTCCCTATCTAGAAAGTCAAAAATTAATATAGAGCAATCTCTTCTAATTAAGAAAGATATAGGAGTTGTCCATTTGTCCATATAAAATAAGCTATCTAAACACTTAGGAAAGTGGATTTAACAGTTTTTACTTTTATGATATTATTACGATTAATAATAACACTTTAAAAAGTGACTGTATAATTTTTGATGAAAATTTCAACACTCGCTGGAAACTTTTCGATTTTTAATGCGAGTAATTGATAACCTGATAATAGCCATCATCTATATTTTTGGCGGACTTATAGGAGGTTATAATAAACCACCTTTTATCGCAACCTGTTTAAATATTAAAGAAGTAGAGAAAAATAAGCATCTTCCCCCGTTCCACTCTACATAGTAATCTCTTAATTAAATCGTTCCGTATTACTTTGTTTAATGTAACGTCATTTGAAAAAAAGAAAAAGTTTATTCGTTTTGCGACATTTTGTCCGCTATAACGTCGTTTTGAACTGAGTATTTTAAAATTCGATTTACGATTTCCATATCTTGTCCACTTAACAAGCATTTCAACATCAACTCGCTGAGCATGTCTTTTTTCCAGAAGAAATCTAACGCGATTTATTCAAAAATTATAAAAATTTCATCGAATATTTGTCAAAAAATGAGATTTTGTATAATTTGTAAACATGTTAAACCCGATATTTTATTTATAGGAAGAATAACAAGAAAGTCTGAAGCTTATACTTCACTATATTTTAATTTATATAACATTGTAATTATTTTCTACAACAGCGCTATATATACACTGTGACGTCATCGCCGCCATGACACTGCCATCTGGGGATCTGTTATCTCCCTATCTAACTACTAATAAGCATACTGTATATAAGGTGAAGTGGGGCAAGTGCATTAATGAGCTTTTTTTATTCTGGAATCTCATCAGTCATCGTGGATATCTATGTCGATAGGCTGATATTAACTTTTAGTAGATTATTACGATATCAACTAGCAAAATTTCGCTTATCTTATAATAAAAAAAAAGCCCGTTAATGCACTTGCCCCAGCTCCGCACTTACCCCACTCCACCTTATTTATTTTTTTTCACAAAAATATAAGTTATGCAATCATTGCACATTTAATGGCGAAATTTTTCTTGTTGAAGAATGATATTCTCTATACTTACTTAACTGTAACTTTAAATGATAAGCATTATGCAATTAATTCTACATTTAATTGGTTTTAAACTAAATAATTAAATTGGACAAAAATAATATTTTTTTCTCGGGAACGTATCTTTTTTTATAATATACAAATATATGGAAAAAGCTCATCCGATTTACGACGTTGTTATTTCTGAAAATGTATCACATTTCGTAAATTAGAAGGCTTATCTGTATTATATATAATACAATATTACAGTATCTTGCATCAATTAGCACAAACAGTTCAATGATCAATAAAAAATTTTCGCAAATTTCAATAAACTTTTAAAAAATTATCATCAAAATTTCAAGCAATTGAAAAAACATTTCAAAATGATAGAGAAATTTGTATTAATACAAAAAAAACTATTTCATAATGTATGCAAAAAAATTCAGAAATTAAGATTCAGATTTTCAGAAAATAGTAAAAGATTTCAAAAATTATAGAAAACATTTCAAAAACAATAAAACTTTATATAAAAGCACCATTATGATGAAAAATATTCATATTGTTATTTGAGATAAATACGTAAACAAGTTTTTTCACTAAGTAGATGCGTATAAAATTACAGAAACCTCTTATCATCTTTAAGAAGTACAATTATTACATATATACCGGTATATATATTGATTCTCTTCAGCTAAATTCTATAGAAATTTTATTTTCATTTTAAAAGTAGAATCAATAACAGATAAAGTTCCAGAATCACTGATGAATTGACGAGTTCTATCAAATTTATCATAACCTTGATGAACAGTGATGATGTTTTCAATAATGTTTATATTCACGCCAAAAAATATCTACAAAAACGTATCTAGGGCTTCTATTAACTTGAATATTTACATTTTTATAATCTTATCATTTCTATTGTGAAGAGATGGGTCATGTATCCTCATTTTGTAATTATTATTATTTATGAAATCTATTTTTCAATTAAATGCAATGATTTCAATAATTTGTGAAAGGTTTCTTTTTCATGAAATGTTTCTTCGCTATTAATAATGCTTTTTCGAAATGTTAGACAAACATTTGTTGTTCATTATGAAAACTTTTCATTAATTTTTGAAGTGTTTACGTTAATTGATGAAAGACTCTGTAAAGTGATTATATCATACTTTTAAAAGGTGAAGAGGTCGATCACAGCAGAAAAAGCAGTTGGCGTTGTTGTTGTTGTTGCCGCTAAAAATATAAGCTCTGTAAACGCCATGTTACTCATCGAAGTTGATGATTATATAATTTTCTTTAAGTATGTCATTTAAAGTGATCTTAATATTTATTATATAATATTGTAATATTCCTTCAATTATATAACTATTTAAATAAAAATAAGTTATTCTGGATAAGCTGTGTATTATATTTCTTCAATGGTTATGGGCCCAGGACACCTGGATTACAAAGTTTGCCCAAGATAACTGAAGTTATTTACACTATTAAGAATTCCGAAAGAAACATTGAAGGAACGAAGGTAATTAAAGTGATAATATTTTTCAAGTCAACGACTGGACATGGCAGGTGAGCAACGAATTTATAGTATTGAAAAATTGAACAAAGATAATTATCATACGTGGAAAGTACGTATGAAAATGATTTTAATTGAAAAAGATTACTGAGGACTAATAGATGATACAGAACCAGAAGATTCGGATAACCGTGCAATTAAAGAAAAGAAAGCCGTAGCAACAATCTGCTTAGCGGTAAGTGACTCTGAACTATCTTATATTAAGGATTTAGATAATGCTAAGGAAGCGTGGGAAAAACTAAGTAGTGTTCATGAGGACAAAAGTTTAGCTAGAAGACTTTTCTTAAGTAGAAAATTTTTTTCTTTACAATATAAAGAGGGAAATAGTTTAGAAGAACATTTGAATGAATTAATTAAATTAGCTGAACAAATGGAAGCCTATAGGTGCGCCATTAAAGGATAATGATATAGCAATGACTATGTTATGTAGTATGCCGGAATCATATGAAAATTTAACTATAGCGTTAGAAAGTTACGAAGAGAATAAACTCACTTCAGATATAGTGAAATGTCGGCTTTTACAAGAACATGAAAGGCGTCGTCAGACAAATGTAATTCAAAATAAAATAGATACGGCCCTAATGACAACAAAAAGAATTTCTAAAAAGAAAGAAAATTATAGTAATAAACAAATGATTTGTTTTAACTGTAAAAAGGCAGGTCACATGAAAAAGGATTGTTGGTATTTGAATAAAAATAAAAAGGATAGAGTAACTTCTAGTAGTTATTCGACATTTATTTCATCTTTTTCAATAGGAAATATGAACAATGGTGATATTTATTTAGATTCTGGTGCTACTAATCATATATTTACCAATAAAGATTACTTTACCAATTATGAAGAGATTACGACAGGTAGATCTGTACATGTTGCAAATAATCAGCTTTCGGAAGTGAAAGGTAAAGGCAATGTCTTTGTTAGCACAGGCAAATATAAAAATCCTATTTGTATTGAGAATGTACTTCATGTACCTGATTTTAGAGGCAATCTATTATCAGTATCAACTTTAGATAAGAATG